>DWEI01005947.1:0-10442 GCA_018245875.1 Mysoria ambigua | reverse complement strand
AATGTGGAGGAGGCGCGGCAGGTCTGTAAGGATAGAGATATTTGGCACTCCGTGCTCTCTGTCTACCCCGTAAGGGATCTGGCGTGAAGATATGTATGTATGTAATAATGGAGATTATTTAGATAACCAAAATATGGGCATCATCATCAGCCTGTCTTATTCCACTGCTGGACAGAGGCCTTCCTTAAAGATCACGATCACATTTCCTTGCCGCATCTGGCATTTGTCTGCAGCCTGCTGACTGACAGCTGACTACTACGACATGGTTTCTCTCGCGTGATATTATATAAAAATTGTGAAGTACATATTCGTGTGTGGCTTAAAACTTTCGCCATCACTCGAAGCGAACAAATCCCACACCGGGAATCCGGCACAGGGAGACGGTATCGTGCGCGCGTCGACTGAACGCACCACGGCCGGCAATTATCATTCCCCCCTTGAACGGTAACAAACGGACCAGTCTAATTAAACAGTTTGAGGAGACGGTTTTTGCCATTGTCCATAATCGGTCTTAATCGGGCCACAATTAAGGCGATTGTGATCGATTTGAGGCCGTGAGAGATGCCGACGCGGCCAGACCGCCGCTGAGACTGTTTTTTTTTTTATTAAATACACATTTGATGTGGTCTGCAGCGTTCGATAGTCGCACGTAACGCACTGAATTACGATATTTTCGCGGAGTGCGAGTTTATTTTCAGCTAGAGTAAATTTCCAAACGTTATTGCTTCAATGTTTTCAGTTAAATTCTATTTTCTGATATTTACTAGTGTACTATAACTACTTTATTGTATATTCGTATTGTATGTTTAATAATTGTATAGAAAAAAAACATTTTCACATTTATAGCCCCATACGTTTTTAAAACAAATACAAAAAATAAAAATGTCCCTGACATAAAACGTAGTCCTACTAATATCATCTCTTTCTCATTAAGAAATTGAACCTAGTACTCTTGTCAGTATAGTAACCCCTATGTCGAGTCGTTTGAGATGATAGCACAGACTAATTGTACCATTATTTATTATACTTCGATACAAAATGACCATGTCTTAAAGATTTGATTATACTTTATGTTACAATACAATCCTTACACCCGTCGCAGGAGCAACCGCTGCATTGACAAATACAATCGTAGCTACTTCTGCGTCTTTAACGATACTTACAGATTGAACCTTGGAATTTTTGACAAAAACCTGGCAAATTTGGAAGTCTATAGAATCGTTTCGGCTTAAGCAACGAACGAATCTTTTACAATGTATATTTAAACATTTGTATAATAAAACATTTGTATATTTTTTTACATTTGTATAATAAAATTTTATATTACATTACATTTGTATAATAAAATTAATTTTACATTACATAATATTACATTACATTTGTATAATAAAATAAATTTTATATTACATTACATTTGTATAATCAAAAATTATATTACATTTGTATAATAAAACATTTGTATAATATAAATACCTTGACATCAGGAGTCATCTTCCTTGGCAAAATAGGTCACGTATTAGCAGATAGGAGAACGTTCAGAAAGTTGCGAACGCAGGGAAAGCAAACCAAGTCTAGATACAATCAATAGAAACATTTGAAACTTGGTGCTATTGTCTATAATACATTAGTTACCGTCTAATAAAACAGAGGCGTATAAATATAATGCATACCTTCGAGAAGTACTTAAAAACTCCATGTGACAAAATGGAATCTCCATCTCGCATTTGCATCACTATGCCAACAGCCTCTAATTACAGTAATACTTGTCAGGCTCACCTTTTAACCCACTTGTGTCTGGAATCCAATGCATTGTTGTAAGAGCCGTTGCACATTCCGATGCGACGTCGGATCATGTCGAGTGCATTGTGACAATAAAATCAAATTAGAAATCTGAACATTTTCCGGATCCCTGACGAGCAGTTTTCCTGCTATTTCTCAGTTAAAATCCAATATCACATATACGTGTTTCGACAAATAAAACCCGTGACCAAGAATAACTTCGTATATTTTGAAGTTAACAAATTCTATAATTTGAAAACTTTAAAATATACGAATATTTTCTAGTTCTTTTACTATTTAAAGAATTAGAAAGATTATACGGAATGCTCGAAACTATCGGCATCAGATAAAGTGACATTCTCCCGACACCGTATCGTGCAGTGTGAAAACTCTCTTACACGTAATTTGTATTCCGCTCATCTTTCATCACAGACCGCTGTGGTCTCAAGTGTTTCTGCTGTCCGTCCCTTTTCGACTTCATCGTCGGACGTACCTTTGTCTCTTTCATAGTGATATGCCCAATCCATACCGCTATCGGAAAACAAACATACGGTAGCTTTCGCTTGGGGATCAATGCCTGTACAAATAGATGTAAACAGTGACACAGACTAAATAGAAATAGTTTCGGTAACAATTGCCACTGTTTATTTTGGACATGCTTCGGTCTCTTTGATTCCTTCAGCGCTCGTGTCCATGTCACATTATTTGAATTACTTTATTTAGATTCATTTTAATTCTGGACGGTCTTGTGTTTCAGTTCTATTTATGAGATCCTCACGCCAAGTCCCTTGCGCGGTAGATAGAGAGCATGGAATGCCAAATATCTGCATCTTTATAAACATGACGTAGGTACTTAATCTAAGTTTGGGATCTGGTATCGAAAACTTTTCATGAATTCTAATGTTCATATTATTTCGATTTGCAAGACAGATTTGCTTTAATTTTTTCTTGTTAAACTGTTTTAAAGAGAATTACAAGACTTAAAGGCATCTGTGATTGTGTTGGTTGAAAGCGCAACTTGAAGGTCCAGGTTGCAAATCTTGGCTTGGGTACTGCTGGATTTCTCTAACATACATTTTGTAGTAGTGAATTTGAGTGATTTTGTAGCAGTGTTGAGTATGGAAATATGAAAATAAGGAAATGTGGAAGTATTAAACAATAAGTACCTAATTACTATTTATGACAAATGTAGGCTTATGTACTGCATTGATAGGACCCCGAAATTGCATAAGACACGTATTGTAATAGAGGTGTTGGTTTTTTAAGCAAATGGAAATTTAAAAATTCTATTACTCATAATAAATTACTATGATTAACATCGCAAAACTCCGCCGTGGCCTTGTGAATGTTCAGTTGGCTTCAGATCCAGACGTTACTACTGATTTTTAAGATTTAAATTTATTTCCTCAGACACCGAGACTATCTAAATCAAATGATATTCTCATTTCGTTCATTTTTTCTTCTTTTACGAAAATTGCATAATCATTTCGAGACTTTTTATTAATATACAGAAATAACTTCAGATTTTCATCGTTTCTTGTCTAGCTATGTGGCTATAACTACAAGGTATTGCATTGTATATTGATCATATGCTTCAAATTCTGCTGATGCTGAGGACCGTACCTTTAAACCGTATTACTGTATTGGCTATAAAAATTAAATCTTCTTTTCGAGGGCCCGAACAATCAAGCAAAGATTTTGTTACCTAGCAACGAAATCGTTCTTCATCATCTCTTCCTTCTTACTGATTCAGGATAAGCATTCTTTCAATCATATATTCGTATATAATGTGCATTTCATTGGTATACATTCCTCCACCTGTATAACAGAACATTCCCATGCTTATTAATCATTCCTTGACCCCGGATACAGGCTGTCGTAAGAGATGACTAAACCTGGGGCTGGCTGGTCGCGGTGTGGCGCGGTCTGCTTAGGGACAGCAGCGTAGACAGTATGAGAAAACCCCTCAGAAGAGATTTATGTCTAACAGTAAGCTGCAATAGGCTGCAGTCATGATGATGATAAATAAGTCAATTTCTGAAGACTTGTCACACAAAACGTCCTATTACCGTTATGACTGGCATTAGACTACCAGCAGATGATGCAAGTACAGCGCTCAGCTAAGCGGGCCACTCGCGATGACAATCGTAGACGCGGCGATCAGTCATGCCACTTTCGGGAATTGTACTGACGATGAGAAATAGCGAGTTGCGTCACTGTTTTAATGACTATCGCATTTTGTCGTTTCTACACACAATCTTGGATGAAAGAACCTCTGGTCTGCAAGGACAGATTAGGTGTTTGACATCTGCTCACGCCGCGTGGAAGTTATGGTGTCGATATATTAATAATAATAGTAATATTAAATAAAATATTAAATGTAACTTCACATCTGTAATCCCCGAAGGGGTAGGCAGAGGAATGCAGAACTTTTCCACGATTCACCAGTTACGTTTACGTCCCACTATGGAATAGTTGGTGAGCCTATTGCCATGCATCGGGCCCATATTCATACTCCGAACCAATACTAAAAAATCTAAAATAGAAAATTTTGTATTGTTCGATCCGGGAATGAAACGCGGGACCTCGCGATCGGCAGTCGCCCCTGCAACCAACACGACCAACGAGGCAATAAATAAAATATATTTGCGCAAGGTCACTTATAAGGTAGATAGAAAACACAGACAGCCAAATGTCTATCTATCACATAACTACCGCGCTTTTTCTACATTCATCACTCTGTTCTGACTTCTGATTCCCCGATCAGCATCTGGTCTATTCGGTCAAGATACATGTATTTAAGATTACATCTAAAGACTATACTCTAATGACATATTTAATAGTCATTAAAATAGCCATCGGATGTCACGGCATCCCTAAATACACTCTTAATCTGCATCATCATTCGAGGAAAATATTGTTATGTACTCAATGTGTCATGATGAATCAATGAGTGAATGATTTCCGTTGAAAAAAAATATAATAAAAAGAAACTTTTTGTGGTCACATGAAACTCCAATATATGTAACATTCTGTAAAGTTATATTACCCATGAAAAGTTCACTAAAAGTTATTCTGTACACTTTTCAGTATTCCCAAAATGACTCACGACGATTTCAATTCCAACAATACTACATGGAGATCCGTTTTCAAACACACGAATTTCGTTCCGTTATCGAACACTAAACAGACAATATCTCGCGTATATCACAGTACTCGCGAGTGGTTGTGGATGAATCCCAATTTCGATGATACGCCACCGCCACGCCAATATATTCCCCGGTAATCGTCGCGCCGCACCTACACGAACGTTGGTTTCACTATTTTCGAGACGCTGATATGTGTCACATACAACAACCTGTGCGCCGACCTTCTTCTCAATTAGCTGACGACAGATTCGCCAAGGTGCCGTCCGTGAATTTAGTTTTAACGACATTGTTATTGCCGCCGTTAACGTTGCTCGTATGTCGTTATATTTACGTAAATCACGGTATATGCTAATTTGATTCTCG
Source organism: Mysoria ambigua (assembly GCA_018245875.1). Lineage (NCBI taxonomy): Eukaryota > Metazoa > Arthropoda > Insecta > Lepidoptera > Hesperiidae > Mysoria > Mysoria ambigua. The sequence goes on along the minus strand of DWEI01005947.1, from coordinate 5,151 downwards.
TAGGGCGTTGCGTAATATGTCCGTTTTTTTGCTCATGTTTATTATATAGCTGTTACATTTTCGTTATGATATTATAGTTGTTCTACTCTCTCTTCACATTCTAACACAGCCATTTATAAATGAGCTCGATTTAATCCAAAACATCAACTCTTAATAGAGTTTTTGCATAAATTACTTACTACAATTGGAATTCACTTTCAAAAAAAGTTTCATTTTTGTAAATTACATCAAAAATTCACCATCAACACCTGTCCATCAAACAGCAATGTCATCTTAACAAAATTCTGTACGTTAAATCGTGTGATTACCTTCGTCCTGCGGTCTCCATGGCAACGGCGCGACCTCTAAACCCGAGTCATCGAACTCGAAAATATTTCCTAAATCGGTTAACGTCCCGACCGACACGCGAGTGCAATTTAAATAGTGCAAAATTATTCGATTTATAATAAAACTCGCTACCACGCGCGCCCCCTGAGCGTTCAAGCGAAACGCCCAAAGCGTTGCGCATTTCAACTTTTATACTAATTTGATGGCCCCTAATTATCTCTGTATATCTGCTGCGATGCTAAGAATGCACATTTGCATGTACGCAGTGTTTTAAATAAATAAATGTTTAGTAAATTACTTTGTGCGCCCGAAATTTGTTTAGCGAACCGCTTAGCATATTCACCAGCAATTAAAGATAAGATCAGCAGTAAATAAAAAATATTATTAGTGTATCGATATTTTTTTACTTTTCAATTAGGGTGATACGAATGTTTCTTTTTGAAAAAAAAATAGAAGAAATGTGAAAAATCATAAAATCCGTGCAGTGTGATTCATAAATATACAGTGATACGAATTGTGATATATTTAACAACAATCAAAAAAGACATATGTATTCCTTTATTTTAAATTTAAATGCTAAGACACTTAGATTTAAATGCTATTGCACACACAAATAACATTTTGAATATTCGTTCCCATTAACATATCAAACCAAACAGACATTCCACAACGTGCATTAGTATCGACAAAACATTCACTAATCCTAACAATCCGACATCTAAATACTATTGGATATTCTCGATATGTTCAAAACGATTTGCACATACATACCTCGACCAAAATCGGAGACAGATCTCCCAAGATAATCAGCCGCACGTGTATTTAAAATACGTATTTTTTAAACAATTCAAATAAGGCACACTAAAAATCTAATGGGCTTTCCCGAACTGGCAACACCGAATTACCAATTCAAAATGGAGAATAAAGACACAACGAATGATTAAACCCGTACGATGGTTTAGGGATGGGACATTACTAATAAACATGGCAAGTTTTAAATTTTATCAACGAAAATGTAATAAGTGGTTTTTAATACGGTAATTTATAAAACGCAATTAGGCACGAAAACTTTTTTAAGGTACTCCAAAGTGGTGACAGGTTGGAAAACTTTTAGTGAACAGTTTTAATTTAATATTGATGGGTGACACAATTCTGACTTATGCCTGTTATATGGAAAAGTACTGCAGCCACCATCTTATTTCCCGTTCATCAGTACTCATCGCGACCACAATACAACCCAACAACCGTAAGCTAGAGCGAGAAATCCAATCTTTCAATGCAATCATTGTTACGTAATCGTTTTACTACATTAAAATTATCATTATCTAAAACATCTCCAATATCCTTTACACCTTTATTTATAATCTCAGCACACATAACACACAAGGAGCGACCGGCCGCCCGGCCCACCACTACGCGGCTCGTCCACCGTACGCGCGTAGTACGCAGGAATTCCACTACGCGAAGTTTTTGCGCCGCGGTCGCCTTTCGCTCGCGAGTTTTTCGCCTTCGCCCAGTATGGCGCTGCGCCATACACAGTTACTCGCCGCTGAATTGTTTTTAAATGACGGTAGGAGTCATTGCAGTATACACGACTTATCTGTGTGCATGCTTTTGTAAGCATTATTTTGAGGCAAATAAAACGAAAGATATTTCGAATTTTAATTATGGAACATAGCTTTAGGGCACATATATTATATTATCTGACGCGTATTTCTTGTTCGATGTGACTTTATTATTCGATGATAATTATCGGTCCTTTACATGATATTTCCCCATGAGGGCTTTCAAATATCACCATTCCGCTAGGATTTTTTCAAAGGTAGCAGAGAGCCTTTCGAATCTTTGACCTCCCCATCAGACCGCACAAATTATTTTGCGATTAACTATACGAAGTCACGCTTGTAGTTCAAATAGAATAGGGTACATAAAAATAAAGGGCTTGAAATTCGCATTAACTGTGATCTCAAATATAAGTATATACATAATATAATAACGTCACGCCTCTATTTCCATGAAAAGGCAGGCAGAGGACCGTAGTACTTTATCCCATTTTCATCAGTTATATTAAATAAGGGTTTAGCCAGTCGATAACTCAACAATTTATTATATAAATGTATTATAATTTTATAATTCGATTGAAAATCAAAGAGGCAAATAAAAGTGCACTGTAACGCGTCGCGCGACCCGCAGGCGGCAAAATCAATACGATCTTTTGTTCATCCCCACATGGACCGCTCTTACGATAAGCGAATCGCAGCATCCCATTCCGTCTGAAGACAGTAAAAGTATCCATTTGTTTGCTTTTTTTACTCCCTGTTATGTCTAAATCCAGACTTTCCTTATTTTTATTGCAAGCGGCGTGGCGAGCGATGGCCTGACGTACTCTAGCCGCAAATACGACTTCTAAATAGAATTGACAATGATTGATTTATGTTTGTTTCTTTATATATGAGTATATCTGTGCAGTATCATGACAACGCATGGATCTTTAAAAATCTTAAAGTTAGTTATAAATGTTCCTGGCTGCATTGGCCAGTTGGTGCAGTGGACAGCAAAGCTGACTTATGATCTGAAGGTTGTGGGTACGAGACTCATCCATGGCGCATTTATAATCATAATGGACAGGTGTATTCTTGATCTGCGTTTAAACAATACATGTAGTATACCAGATGTCCGGTCATCGCACAACCTCCAAATAATTTGAGATGGTCATCCGTGTCCGAGGATATACGAGGAATAATAAAAATTGTGACTTTCAATACTACGAATATCGTCATATATTCATAGGAATTGCAGGAAAAAAATCAAGTATTACAAGACTATTTTCATACCTCGCAGAACAAAGATAGATTTACACGATCACGCCATGATTTGCCGGCGATCAAACGAATGCGATCGAGAAAATGTTGTGACTCATCGCTACTCCGAGACCCTCGTAGTAATTATATTTATTTTCATTCGATTGTTTCTGCCAAAACGCATTTCCCTCGTTTTCTCGTTTCTCGTATCGTGACAACTGGCTTGCTTGGCTTGCGTGCACATACGTCTCTGTCTTTTTTGCTGTAGTTTTCAGGATTATGAACCTACTGAATTGCTGAACACTACTTCATATATTTAATGCATTCAAAGTGCAACGGTCTGTTCTTTTTTAATGTTTATTTAAAATGTTATAAATATTGTGCGCCTTTGTTTCGAAAACAAAAATCAGAAAAGATGGTTGCAGAGATAAAATATATTACTCCGCTTCGAATTTGAACATATCTATGTATCTATTATGTAATAACAAACTCTTCCTATTATGAGACAGACATTAAGCCAGAATTGTATTGGCCACACACCTCAAGACACCTTATGGAAAAGTCTTAAGTTTATAGATATCGCGATTACATTTTTATTGATCATGAAATTTCATTTAAAAGTGCACTGAAGCTTATAAAACAATATGTGTTAATCAAAAATTAAAAATTAATTCCCGAGCCACTAAAATCTAAACTGAAACTGAAACCTGAACCACTTAAACAGCTTTAGCTAATCTTGTTTGCACCTTATCTTCAACCGCAATCAGTAAATAAATTTTACATCATAATGATCGAAAATAAAGTTGTTACGCTTTATAGCCACTTCGACGCCTTTATGACCTATAAAACATATCATAAACGAATATATAATTAAAGTTATTATCTCATAGCACTATACATTAGTATCTGTTTAACATTCTCTATGCAACATCTACATTGTACCGTTAGAGGTCTTTGCATGTCTCATAAAATTACAATGAATACATTATATTAAGCTGGCACACCATATTTAGACTACATACATTTATGAATAAGTACATAATTACAATTTGAGTACAACTATGTCATACGGTACAAAATTTGCATTACCATCACTAGGTGTACCTACTGTTTTAATGCAATTTATCTAATTTTGTGTGCGGTTTACCCAAAAGCACCAGTACAAATCTGATCCTCAACGTGTAGCGACATCTATTGAACGGATTTCGACCTAACGTTAGTGATCATTACACAAATGACAGTGGACAGTAAATATGACAGCGAACACAGCAAACATCGTAAACCTGTGAGCGTAATACGGCACGGGCATTACCTACGCAGACGCAATAAATTGACCCCGTACCTGGATGGAGATGTAAAATCGTTTATGGGTTTCGATGGAAGTCGGAACACACGCGTTGATGGTTCGATACTTTACGATCATAAACAACGATATAATTAATATAATTATATACATACCTACAAGTATACTGTTCACTACGAGTACATAAGGGTATCTTCAGTTTATTACGTAGTTCAGTCTCCGACTCATAGTGCAACCTAATCAGCAAAGTAGCAGCCTGATTATAAAAAGTATTTGTTTATAGATTGGAGTACCAGAGCGTCGGGTGGTATTTCATTTTATTAATGAAAAACATCTGCCAACAACCACGAACAGGACTGTAGGAATAAACCAATAAGTGAGTCATTATTATCGATCTTTGTTGTTCCACTGATGCACATGGTCGCAGAAAGAAAAGCATGATGGCCATAGACGGCCATATTGCCAAGTGCCGGTATGCAGATTTCACGTTTTAGACAACAGTTAACTTTTAACTTAATAAACTATCAATTTATACAATGACTAAAATGAAGCATAATCATAATTCATTAACTGTTAATTTTTACATTATCTTAAGTTCTCTCATATGAACTCACATTCCTCTTCCTCCCAATAGTAAAGAACGTACATATCTTCACGCCGAGTCCCTTACGGGGTAGACAGAGAGCACGGAGTGCCAAATATCTCTATCCTTACAGACCT
>DWEI01005946.1:0-10443 GCA_018245875.1 Mysoria ambigua | reverse complement strand
AATGTAAATTTGTAGTAAATCGTAATGCTTTGAGACACATGTAAGTAACAGAGAATGTAATAAAAATTAGTATTTTTTCTTATTTCTAGTTGAACCAGAGACAGTTTATCATATTATATACAGTAAATAAATAAAATTCGTATACGACTTTCTTGTTCGGTCGTCACTCCGACTGTCTCCAAATTTCGCCAAACGTCGTTCTTGCGGGGTATTCGTTCATAAGAGACTCGCTATTTCAACCATTATAAACTGCTACTAGTATCGCATGTCTCCGCTTACGTGAGTGTCATTTAACGTCGGCTAATCATATCACTTCGTTGTGTTACCAGATTATTGTGAACTGTTCTGTTTCATATAGCGCGATCGCTGCTCATAAACCTATTACATGCAAATTGATTCAACACTCACGATACTGGAAACTACAAAAATAACTATTATCAGCTGGTGCTGTGTCAAAAGATAACGTTTTGTGTATTTCTCTTTCTCTATATGTAAAAAAATATACGTATAGGAATCGGTTTGTCATATGAATGGGGCGATATCGAAGATTCATTCGTTCCATAACGATCGTCACCTTACGTCAATTACGTATTAATGTCGAACGAAAGCCTTGCACGCCCACGCACTCCACCTTGCGTATTATCCCGCATTGTACATTAATTTGTCTCCACTAGTAGGTATTTTCGGGGCTGCTTTTTCGATGATCAGTAGTTTATATAAACCATTAGAATAAAAGGTTTACTTCTCTACGAATACCGCTTGTATCGAATCACGTTCGTAGGTTCATATCTAATGAGATGATTAAATTTTATTATGACGTGCCATTGGTTTTAAATTAGGACTTCAAAATCTTTAAATGTTATTATTTTATACTCTTATAAAGTACGTGGTAAGTTTGCGTGCGCGAATACATTATTATCCTCTACAATAACAGCTATAATGTCTCTGACTGGGTTTCCCCACGACTCGGATGTCTTGGGCTCTCCGTACATACATAGTATGTATGTAGACATCGGAGTCAGGCAAGAGTGTTAATAAATAATTCAAAAATAAACATCCAATTCTAAGATACACGATGAATTGTATATTCGCTTTTAATTCTATATCACACTTGTCCAAAAATACGGTTGCAATAGATACCTACATATTCGTTTCATGTAATTTAATGTATAATTTTAAAATTTATTTACCAACACGTCAAAAATTGACAACAAATATTGTCGGAAGAGCAAACCCAGTACACGATTAAATATTCGACGCGCGCGTGTTTCATCTAATCAATATCTCATTGATAAAAAATATAAATTGCCGTTGGAATTATACAGTGGCGAATTCGATTTTCAATTTGAATCTCTTTTCTGTTTGAGGTATGTATGTGATTTCGTACCCAAATGTCTGCGAATGTGTCGCGGTGGGCGGCGGGGGGGGGGGAGAGGGGGCGCGAGGGGAAATTTCGATTTCGCACGTGATTTTGGATACGTTAGCGGCGACGCGCTCGGGTTGAGTGTAAGGCTCGTTACAAACGGCGTGACAGTCGTCATCGGTAACGAGCTTGTGCATTGTTATCATTGACTCCGAGCCGTTGATTCGGTATAGCGCTGGTTTCCCAACGCGCTGTAGTTCTCAGTTGGATTAAGTATTGAAGTAAAGTGGCCAACGCTCATATTGCTATTGTATTCTATATTAATCACAATCTTTTGGTAGGATCCGATAAGTGTTTATTTTCCTACGCCCCATAAAGTCACTCACAATCTTGCATTATTTTCTATTCGATCGGGATAAGAGATATATGTTATTTTAATTACAATATATTTTGGTTGTATTCGAATTCCACTAGAATTGATTCTTCCACATCTACTGCTTGTTGTGTACCAAAAGCTACTACTTCATGCCGTCGTATTGTCCGTGAGAATACCTCGTTGGATGCCTGATTAAATTTACTGACTTCAATACTACTACCTTCATTGACTAAAATGATCTAAAGGATCATTTTATTATTGAACAGTTCCTTTTACTTTTAACCACTGACAGAATGAATGAATATTCATTGTGCGTTTGTGTTTTACATGCAGTGTTACATTGACTCTTAAGCGACCCTTAGTTTGGAATGAGACGTTGTCGTGTCGTTTGTTAAATAAAAATAGGGGGTCGTTTCCTTCGAAACGAAACGAACGACGCCCGTTCACCGTTCCACGTTCCAAATCTGTTTAAATTCGATTCTTACGTGTACCGTTTGCCACCGCAAGCGGAGCGTCAGCAAACAAAGTCCCGACGTGACGGCAGCACGCAACGTATCAAGATATTTACGCAGCGGGGGAGGCTTTGCGGAGTGTAGCGGATATGTCCTCAGTTCTGTCACTTCAAATAACACTTGTACGGAACCCTTTTGAACTGCACGTTTAAAGTAATATTTGGCATGACAAAATAACGGTAGCAATTTTGAAATTTACCCCAATGAATTGAATTTAGTATAACACATTCGTTCCCATTTTAAAATCACAATTAACAACATTTTAACGTATTGTAAACAGTTTTATAAACATTAGCATTTTAACAAATGGTGAATTTTTGCCCGTCGTCACGATTCGCGTCGTTTCGAATTCGACTCATATGCGTGCCGGTCGGCAGCGCGCGTGGGGCTTCCTCAAACAAAGCGCGGCTACGTGACGACATGGCGGGGTTACGTACGGAAGTATTTAATCTCTAGTAAGAATTCCGACTTCGTAAAGGGCTAAACCACGCCCGATACACTCGTGGCTACGTTACCTAATGTGTTCGTAGGTATTATTATCTGTTTATTATTGTCACGTTTTGTTTCACATATGAGTGGAGATTAAGGATTTCGTTTCAGTTCGCGCTGCGTCTTTCGCTTCGTCTATAGTGATCTGCGTAATCAAGGTTTCACTAAACATGAGCATTAAACATCGCTAAATCAGCGAACACCAAGCGCTGTAATAGTGCCGAGCATTGAGAAAACGGAACGGAGAGAATCCGAAGTCGCTTTTTACGACTACTTAAATTAAAATAGTTTAAAGCTGTTTAGCGCTTTGAATAATTTATTACATCAGTGACATTTTGTTTCAATAAGAGCTTTAAGGGGCGCGCCGTTTCTCCTCGCTCTCGTAGATGGGAACTTTGTTTCTTTTTTTTTGCTTATAATCACACTGTTTTTTTTTCATTTTTGCAGACACTGAGCTTTTTACAATATTACTCGCAATTCAAACACCTGAAGAATATTAATGAATTACGTTTTCACAGTTGTAATACTCGTTACACAGTGACGGTTATTCCTGGAAAGAAGTATTTTGTTGCCAATCTTATGATAGACTCAGGTATTGAGTTGTCCTTTTTAGTTTTCGATATCTGAAGCGAAGTCCTTTATATATTCAGATCGCATTCATCGATAAAATCTTTTTGACTCGCTCCGTGTCATGTTTTTGAAATGATCCATGTATCTTCATACAAGCCTTTGCCGAGATTCGAACAACAGTTCTGCTGTTGTCAACGGATTGACTATTTGCTGCAATGGCTTTTTGGTTCTCAATTTCTTTTTTATGTGCAATTATTAGGTACAATGGATCACGGTTTTTTTAATATGTTCGTTGTCCAAAACGAAGCGTATATTAGACGTTCATTGTATGGCTATTGGCCTAGTCATTAGACTTTAATAGGTTTGTCTCTGATTGAGAAGCTAGTGTTCATGGGTTTGATTCCCAACTAGGCCAAATATTTGCATGACGAGCACGAGTATTTGTTCTGTATGTGGATCTGAAATTATTTGTATAAGTTCGTGTTTAGGCAAAAATATATCTGTTTAACAAAATTTGTCTGATCACAACTATGCTTATACGCTATGCCTAATTTGGGTTCAGACTGACGTCTGTGAATAGTCCGGAGACCTTTATTTTTTCTATTTAGAGTAAGTTATTAATTAAATATGACATTTGACGTCTGTCACGTCATTTTCAAAATAAGATAAAAATTATATGAATGTAATAAAATTGTATAATTTAATATTTTCTTTTCATAATATTATATCCTCTCGACTTCACATTGGAGTATTCGTGTCTAAAAGGCAAATTCAATTTGGTCTCAGCTATAATTGACCCGAAAGATCTGGGAGAAACCAATCGCGGAGTACATCGCATTAAACGAAGTTCAGGCGAACTTTTGAAAATATTAAATAATGTTTTCTGCGGCATTAGCGGTTTGAACTTTGTAGTAACATTATTGGTAATCTCACCTTGGAAATGAGATTGTAATATCGTAATATATGGCACCGGTTTGAACTCCAATGAACCCTCGCTGTATGCCAGCTGAGCGCGAGTCTTCGTGAGCTCGTTGATGATAAAAGTGAAAATACGTCATCGTTTATAATTTTGATATGTTTATTATATTATATTTTTGTAAAACAATAAAAATGATAAGTAATTTAATCATGATATGTTCAGTATTTTTTGTGAATTATGCTTGAGTACTGCTGACGAAAAGATTAGTGTAGTGTTTTGTATTACTGGAGTTTCGTTTTGATTAGATTTCGAAAATAATATGTATTTTCATATGAAAGACGTGCGCGATGATTGGATACTTGCTCGCTATATATAAGTCGCTTCGATTTTTAAAATAGTTCTTTTTGCTGCTAACGAGGTCTCAAAGTGTATTGTAATTTCATACTAGGCTCTTTCACGTTGTACAAACACGCTGGCATGACGTCATAACTCAGTTCTCAAATTATCGCGCTCGGGTTGTTTGTCTAGAGTACGACTTTCTTTAGGTATTATTGTGCATATTATTTATTGTAACAATCTTCCCATAAGCGCTTTTTAATCGTTGCGATCTGTCTCCATTGTGGTGGATTTTAATAAATGTGACAAATGAAATATAATTTAATGAGTCGCTTCACCGTGAGGATGTTTCAAACTGCTTATCTGAAGGATACTCTCGTCATAAAACGTTTGCTACGCTGATGAAACTTAACCACATTTTCCCATACGCCCTTTGTATTTTTATTTTAGGAGAATTTATGTTCGCCCTTAATCAGACGGACGCGGCAGGTTTGTCAGGCAATGAAGTAATACGGAGTAATGTTGTTGTACAATCATAATTATTTATTTGGATAATATAATTGTTCACACGTGTAACGAAGGATGCCTTTAATTTAATGATGATTTTTCCATCTTCATCAGAAATCAATTTCTTCGCGTGTTCCAGTACCTGTTTCGATATTGTGAGCAAACGTAACAGTTTTGAACTCGCCGCTTTAGGTATTAAAGGCGAATAATACCGCCATGTACTCACATTATTTTCGCCTTTTATTAGCTCGACGCACGCCAAGGTCATTCCGGGCCTAAGGATTCTATAGACATTAATCGTCGTAAGTCAGCTGAGTTTTAACTTAAACATGTATTTAGTAATTTTAAATACAGTCAGAGTTATCCATAAAAACACGTAAATCGCATTTTGTTTTTTTTTCATTAATAAGGTCACAAATGGTTAGACGACATTTTATTTTATAACATGCGCGGTATATATGTCTTTATATCTACGTATGTGCAGCCAAGATTTAATGTTTTAAAGTCACGCTTTAAGTTGTGGTGGCATATCGTGGGTTACGGTAAACGCGTTTTTCATAGAAGGCTTCGCTAATTTCTTATTCGACGATCCTTCAATGTTCTATATGTTGATGATGAATCGATCTTTAAAATGTTTAACGTAAATGAAAAACACGTTTGCAGATGCAGATTATTGGGGTATTTATAAACCTATAACATATTTGTAAATCTGTCGTCGCTTTGTTGCGGCCTCTACTGGAAAGAGCACGTTTGGAACGATTTCCGAGGGCTTTCCTTACATTTTTTCACTTCTTTCACGGATTAGGGAGTGAGTCTATTGTTACATACCGATAGAAAAATCCGGCAGTAACCGACGCGGGAATTGAATGCAGGGCTTTTCCTTTTCTCTAATACCTAAATTATTAAAAAGGGGGCATTCTGTAAGACTGTAGTAATATATGTAAAATGCGAGGGAAAGACTGAACTGCAGTACTAGACTTTGTGTCGAACCCGACTATATCTCTAATAGGAGTGTACCGCGACTTGCAATCGACCTAAACGTCGCTACCTCCAACTTGGAACGTTTCCAGTCATTGTGTATCTGCTCACCGCACCCTTGAAAACGAGACACATCAATATTAACATTGTCGCTTAGCGCGGCCCAGCGTCGCACGTAGGCCCGCACACCGACGCCGGCCGGATTTTTGTTACACTGTACAGGTTAATATCGGTTATAGTCTTTCGATGGAGTACGATGAATCATTGTGTTCTGTCGTGACGTTGAACAAACAAAACAATGGCGCAGACGTATTGTGGTCGGTAGCGCCGACACCGCCAATCGGATCATTGTTATGGAGGGCACAATGCGTGTTGTAAAAGGGAACCAACCTCTCGGTTCAATTCCAGAACGTTTCGGCTTTTGTTTTGTCGTCATATTACAGTGCACGAATGTTTATCAGCAAACACGTGGTAAATATAACATTGCGTAGAACAATAAGGTTATCGCTGTATAATTTAATAATAAAAATAGTTTGACCGCCTCGTTGTACAATTAGTTGATTGCGCGGCTACTGATCGCTGGGGTTAGGTATTATGGTCGGGTGCTGTTGGTTGACTCTTGGCTTAAAATTCCTAGTAGCGGCTTCAAATCTGGACTTGAGCCTAGTGTATGGCAGTAGGCTCATCGCCTATTCCATAGTGGGACTTAATCGTAATTGGTGAAATCTGCCTACCTCTTCGGAGATTACAACGGCGATGTTATGTTTATGTTACCTTTTTGACTGCAACCTATTAGTTGTCTTATAGGCGTTGTCTAATTAGGGACGAGATGATTTAATGGAAAATTGCATGAAGGTAATATTATTGCACATTCTTATTCCCTCGTTAGTAGTTGGCTTCATGATGACGTGTGGTGCTCGTGCAGTTTGTCCCCTCGTGTGGTGGGGCGGTTTTGTTTTTATTTCATTAATTTCCTGTGACGGGGAACGGAGTGGTTGCTCCGTCTCGGCGCCCGGGACCTACGTCCATGTTCCTGTCCCATCGTGTGGATAATCGGTGATGTGATAGAGGCTAGCCATTATTTTATTCACGTACACAAATTCTTATCACTGCCTCGATGGTCGTGTTGGTAGCAAGCGCGACTAGCGATTGGTAGATCCTAGGTTCAATACCAGTTCGGGCATTACAGGATGTTTTCGAGTTAGATTTTCTAGTGGCCAGGAGTCCATTTGTATGGCTCCGGTGTATGGCAATAGACTCGCCACTTATTCGATAGTTATATATAAACGTAACTGATGAAAAGTGGGAGTGTACTACACTCTGCCTACCTTTTCTGGGATTACAGGCGTGAAGTTACAGGCACTATATCACGTGTTTTACTCATTCTTTCTCTTCTATGCAATTGTGTACGTAAATTAAGTGTAGATCGTTCTCTTATGCATTGTTAGATAATTGAATGCGACTGATAATGCATGGTATTCAAATAATTCGTAATGTTACGACAAATAACTTATATTTTATTATGCCACATTACTAATATCGAAATTATTTTAACAATTGAAGAATTGTGATCAGGTCGGTCAACTTGTAGGGCAGACGTGTTGTAGAGTTTGAATTCATTCCCCTCTAACCGCGAGGTATGGATGCGAAAACTTCTAGTCACCTCTAGTCTTGAGCTGCACACATTTTGACGTCACGCAGACATATCGTGTCCACGATTCAGTTTATATTCGCCGCAAACGGAACGCAACAATTTTTTGACAGCGACGCTAGGAGGCGAGACTTGGTCGGCTTCGTGATGTCGGCCTTCGATGCGGCGTTCATTGCGTCGTTTTTGATATCGTTCTCCAGGCGTGCTGTGTACGTGGTCACGGTCACAGTGATCGGAATAGCTTCATTAATTATGATTGTAATTTGGTTTGTTTGTACATGTATACTCGTGAATATTGAAAGCAAAATAATGAGTTTCTTGTTTGTTTTTGTGACGGTCATTCCATTCCGTTTGTGATGAATTGTTTCCATATTTATACTTATTTCTTAGTAAATAATACGAATATTCCTTTTGCATTTCGAAATATGAGTAACAATAATAACTAAATATATCCAGTAAACAAATGTATTTAAAGATTTAAAAACTACATCTACTTGCTCGCTTGGTCTGGTAAATAATTAATTTTCATTTATATTATTTATTCTTACAATTATAATTGTTTTATTTATGGCATTGTGATTCTTTTAAATTTGAATTATCTTGAAAGAAGTTCAAGAAGGTAATGTAATTTTTAAACCTATGTAAAAGTAGGAAGAAAGAATTTAAATATAGAAAAAAGCGAACTTCTTTCTATATTTCTTAGATTTAAATGCCCTGTGTTTATAAATTTCATCAGTCTTTTCCATGTTTGACATACATAATAACTAAATGGAAATATTTGTCCGTATTAAAATTTATTTCAATTTAGAATTCGAATATCTAATTATAGAGTACATATTCCAAGTGGTCAAATTTACTATTATAAATGATTAACGTCTAAATTTCAAATCACGAAAAGATTGCGACGAACATTGGGCATTAAATCGTTAATGTAAAAATATCTTTGTTTATTGAGCGATAAGCATTCATAAATATCGGGTACTTGTAATAATAGATTTGTGACGTTATAAAAGTCAGTAGTAAGGAGTGGGTTCAATACACTCGAATAAATTGTTTTCGGGATGGCCCGAATAGTTTCGGACCTATACGATACCTTTTTATGACCCCTTGCGATTGCAGTGAGGTAACTTCGAAAACTTAAACAAATATACGTGACATTGGATATATTAAATATCATAATGTCTAATCAATAATCCGCTATAAAACCGCATTCGCCGGTGACTGCATTCGCCTCGTACATCGCCATCGATCCGTGCCGTGACATACAAGACAGTTATCAATTATTACCGAAGCGCTGTCGAAGGCGGGCCGCCTATTGAGTCGTATTTATAGAGACGAATCGTCTACATCGCTTGCACACACAGCAGAGCATAAAGACTCGCGTGGATAGGCACTTTCTGGGCGAGCGCGCCACGTCCTAAGCTCGTAAGTAATTCATGTTATTGGTAATTTTGTTTTGTAAATCGAACAAAACATTGTAAGAGTTAAGCGGTGAAGAGTTTAAATTTTGAGATTAAACGAAGAGCTCATAAATTATGTAATTTTGTATAAATAAGATCTCTGGTTCTCCACAGGAGTCTGTTGTAGATTTAATAAAAAAAAAAAGTACACAGTCAGCTGAATTTCTTATTTTATGTTAATACTTTATTGATGCGCGAGGGTTCGGAGTGTGGTGCCCGATGCCTGGCAATAGACTCACCACCTATTACATAGTGGGACGTAAACGTAACCGGTGAAACGTGGGAGTGTTCTTCATTCTTCTGCCTACCTCTTCGGGGATTACAGGCGTGAAGTTACGTTTATTTTACGTGTATACATATTGCCTCGTGAGTGTTGTGGTTACAAAAATGGCTGAAGAAGATATCTTGAATTCGATTCTCGGGTGTTTTTTTTTTCTTGAAACTTCGAATAATAGCGCGTAGTCTAGGTGATAGCCACTGCATCCCATAAGTAAGTATATTCGAGTACAATAGAATTACGGTATCATCCTCAAACGTAGGCTATGAAACAAGTACCTGAGCTGACCTTTACTTATCAAGAACATGGCGTGTTTTCCTCATCATGTCTATGTGGCATGTGTAATGTGGCATAATATCAAGCCCTGTAAATAAAATCTGCTTTGACGTATTCAATTAATTCGAATATACTATCGTGTGAAGAAAATCTATCTATACATAATAAAATTGGATTATGAGATATGTTTTTTCTGTTAGAACGTAACACAATGTGTGTATCTAGAAATTTGTGTAAATATATTTTTATTGGTTCTCTGGCCACCTACATATAGTGCAGGCTCGGTATAATCTGAAATCAGATGACCGCGTGTAATTTATTCCTAAATACTATTATTTACATGAGCGTTCCTTGTTTCGCTGAGTGTCTAACTTTGCTTAAAATTTGTCGTAACATCTAGCACATCATCGTTGCCCTAACACGTGTTTCTCGAATAGACATTTTATGTAATTTTATAAAATTTATTTATCATTTGTACCTTTTGCGACACAAATTTTAATAATTTTATAATACACGACAAAAGAGTCGGCAAATGGCAATTATGTGATTAATTAAACAGCCAGGGAACATTGCCTATGTTGGCTACGAGTTGAAATGTATATTTATTAATAGCATTGTTAATTGGTTCACCGGTTGCCATTATTAGATAACAATTATTGATTTTTAATTGAATTTCCTGTTATATTCCATGATATACGTGAAATGTTTGCCGTATGATATATACAAAAT
>DWEI01005945.1:0-10443 GCA_018245875.1 Mysoria ambigua | reverse complement strand
TGTTATTGATTAGCTAAAACTGAAAATATATACGTCCTTAGAAATAGACTTTTCGTAAGTCTTTGAAATGTTAGAAGCTCATGAGATTTCAATGGAACGAGCCAGTGTAAGTCAGGAATGTGTTTTGAACGAACGAACGCTCATCACGCCCGGACGCCAGCGCCACGCCACGCGGTGCGTCAATCAGCGGGCGCGGCGCTCCGCGCGGCCACTTGTGCGTCAATCCCGCGCGCTATCTCCGCGCGCCCGCCGCAGATGCTATCGCCGCGATAGCGACCGCCTTTTCGCTCAGTATCTGGATCTAAGATAGCTTTTGAAGTTTAATTCAATATAAGGCTCTAAGGGAATTTTGTGTATTTTTACACTTCTAAGCGCATCGGACTTAACGATGAACCATTTAACAGTAACCGATCAGTTAGATTTCATATTTAACAAAGGTCTCGTCGAATTACTACTACAGTAGTGAGCTCGTCAAAGCTTGACGGCATTGACATGAAAAGGCTACGTATAATAGCCTATGTATATAGTAATGATGCTTTGTGGAAAATTAGAATCAAACGTGAGATAGGTTCATAACATTAGGTACATTTACTGACCTCAAGAGTTACAGTGACGAATGTTAATCTATTTTAAGTAAGACTAAAGACTATCGTTACTTATGTTAATTATCCCGATAGCTGGTGTTGCCAACTGCCTCGTTGGTCGTGGTAGTAGGCGCGACTACCGATCGACTATCGATTGTTCCCAATCAATATGACAGTAGTCTCAGGACCTATTCCGTAGTGGTAAAATAACGTAACTATTCAAACCGTGGGACTGTGTTACACTCTCCTGTATACCTCTTTGGGCACTACATGCGTGATATTACGTGGCTGGTGTTGGCGACGAAAGCGACAAACATATGAGCGTGGTGTGTTAACGTGCTTTATCATTGGTCTGTACAAATTATGTAATAAGTATTTATCATTATTATTATTAGCCTATTCCCGGCACGGGTCGGGTAATGTATTCTATTTATCTCCAGCACGGACATGTATGTGCAACTGGATTGAAATTGGTAATTTCATGCTCTATGTAATTTAGGTGATACGGTCATACAATTACATGTCATGATGGAATGTTGAGTAAATATGCATGGGCTTAACGAGTTCATTTCTGCAATCCTGTTATCAGTATATACAATCTAACTAGTAACGTAAGTTCATGCCTGAAATCCCCGAAGGGGTAGGCAGAGGAAGGCAGAACATTCCCACGATTCAGCGGTTAACTAGTATTTATAACATAAAGCGAAAGTAATTGACACTAAAATTCATATTCCTATTTTCATGGTTCGTTTCGACGGCGGTTGCAAATGTCCATGTGCGCTTTCGACGCGTGCTTGTTAGCTACAGTCCGCACTTTAAAAAAAAAATCCACAAATATCAACACCTTAAATTTAGTGCTGCGCCCTGTAGGGATTCATAATTTTTTATGCCATTATGTGGTACCATAATAAGTACATTACGTGGAAAGTAATAATTTCGATGAAAAGAGTGCCACAAATGAATCGATGACCTTATAGAGATTGAAATAAATTCGGACAAACGTAACGGATCAGGTCACAAATGCTTTATTCATTCGACTGATATACGACATTTGCTACTTTTACATTTATAACTTTACAAACATCTATTCACGTATGACTCTTATTGCATTACAATAAAGTTCACATTCCAACGTGTTCAGCTACCCGATGCAAACATACATTTGTAAGTTTATATTTATAGGCTTTTATTCTGCACCGAGTGCTCGGTAAAACTCAATGAGTGTAAGTTATTTTGTATCGCGCGAAAAAATATCGCACGAGTAGGTACCGCTTTTGTTTCATTAGCCATATAAGGACGTTCTGGGTGATTTAATATGCTGCATCTCGATATGACACACGCTTTATATGAGTATGAGGATCCCATGCCACGCGTAGCTAATTCCATAATTGAAAATTTACGAAACGGTTCACCTACGAATTTTAATGATGAAGGTTTATCGGGACGATCGTATCTTATTGATTATACATGGACGGGGATATTTTATGCCTCGTCAATGATTATAGTTAAGTCTGTAATGTATACAGGACATATACTTTTACACGTATTGCATGGATAGTAAAGAAATTTACGCTTTGAGTATACATTTTTAACGTAGAGTAAGGTTCTGTAAGGATTAAATATGTACATACCGTTTAAATTATATACCTTCGAGGACGTTTTAGGTCCTTAAAATGCTTGATAACGAATAAAACGAACTTAAAATGCTTGATAACGAATAAAATAAAAACGAATTTCAAAATTTCGCATGTGTACAAGCTCTTATAGTTCTTAGTATAAATCTTTACATTCGGAGTTTCCGCTCTAATTACTAAAACATCTTAACATGAACACCCACTTAAACTAGACACGAATATGCTGTCAACCTTTTTCTATGATAAGCAGAGCTTGTAACGGCTAATGGTGTATGTAGTATGTATCTATAAATATTTCATAGCAATAGCTGACTTATGGTAACGTCTGTAAAAGGCATTACCAATATTATTAATGTTAACTTTTAAAATTGAGTATCATGAAAAGGAAATATCTGTAATTCACAAGAAAGCACAATTTCACAACTAATATTCACATTGAAAATCGCAAATATGAAAGCAAAGGAGCGAAGCGAAGGAGCGATCAACATGAAACTGCGCCTTAGGATAATAAACTCTTCGCTGACTCATTGTATCTTTAACTCTGCTAATTGTTCTTCAAGCGAGCAATTGCCTTTTCCATCTTTAATGTCCCATTAGGCTCCACTTACGGTATTCTGTCCCTTAGTTGGTAAGTTCTAGATGTTCGCGGTTCGTTCCAATGGTTCAAAACGTTTAGTGTTGTCTTCGGACGATTGAGTGGGTAGTATCTATGTGTTGTGAACTTAAATTAATGAAAACTTTATATATGTCCTTTTGTGGATTATTTGCATACCGGCAGAGCATGGCATTAGTGTTGGACTCAGTAATAACATACAACTTGTCTGTGAGAGTTTTATGATCGTCAGTGTTAATTCTGAAATAAAGCCTTTGATTTTACATAGATTTACGCCGTGGACTTCAGTTAATACTTAATGGACCGTTTTATTTTGTCATAATAATAATAATAAAACATACAGAATAAGGTAATGTAACGGGTATGGTTATATCATAAAGAAGGTCAAAATTACAAGTGTTATACATTTTATTAAATGATATATTACATCAGGGGGAGGTAAGATATTACCGATAACCGATCCCCACCTCGAGGTCGAGAGTGCATAATTTTATCGTTTCGAATCGAAAATCATCGTGCGATCTTTTGATCAACACTTAAAGTAACTTATATGGGTCTTTTATAGTCGTTGCCTCAGATGAAGAGATTTCTCTAAAATGATACATCTTGAAGACACGTTATGCCTTATGAGGATGCCGGTTAAATAAGATATGATTATTATTGATAAACGATGGCGGTGAATAATTTTGGTTTTAAAATTGGTTTATTCTAACATTTTATAACACAGGAAAATACATAAATACATGTACATAGGTTCATGATAGAAACACTTCATCATAACGTGGAGAAAAATTAAGAGAATAAAACAACTACAAAACAACAATAGTCCTAGCTAATGAGCTAAATATGTCTAATGAGCTAAATATTTTTAAATGCTTCTTGAGAGTTATACATTAATTATGTATGAACCTATTTGACTCACGTTTGTTGTTTCAGAACGATATGACTAGTTTCGGGCCTAGACCAAGTACTTCTTCATAAACTCCCACCGATTGTCTCCCATCTAGTGGAAACTGTCATTGCTAAAAATTTGCTCATATTTAGCTAAATGTCTCTTCGGATCTACTAAGGAACATAACGGGGCAACATTTGATATAACCACAGCATACAACCTTTATTAATAACGTTACTTACGAGTAACATTTAAGGTATTTTGATAAGCTTACTTTGTTTAAATAATTAGGCTGCGGTCAGCTTTTTCTTTTATTATATTCAAGGTTTAACATTTCGTTTCGTATAGGTGTACTGTTCATGTATTTAACATGAACAAAGATTTTTTCACTGTCCCATAAGCACTAGTTGAGAACTGCCGCGTTCGTAATTTGGCCAATACCATCACAGGCAGCTAACTTAAATGAGTATAGTAGGTCTTGGTGTAAATCTTCTGGATATTGTAATCTGAATAGAAAATATCTGTAAAATTGCATGCACTAAGAGAAACAAAACAGTAGTTACAATAGACACATTTTGATTTGTAAGGATAATTAATTTTAATAGACTTATCTATCGCACATTCGAACTTGTGCTCGAATATTGAGCAAGTCTTTACTATCCCAATTTTAAATTCTAATTAAAGTTTCAAGTTTCTGTACCATCGCTACCTTTTATTATGCGAATGATGAGTTTTAATTATTATTCTGTGAGATTTATTTTACATCTGAGTAATTAAGATCACGATTGGTCACGACCAATTGTCAGATCGATATTAATAATTCGAGTAATGGCGTCTGACGCAAAAATAAAGACATCGACATCGAATTAATTAGAAAATCCATCCCGATTAATATTCCTCATATTCTGTTTGATCAGTTTCAGAATTTATTATCATTTGATTTCTATTGCTTTTGTCTAATTCATATCGGATTGGATCTTCGAAAGGCTACCTCTAATTTCGGAGATGCGATAAAGCGAATGGCTTATGTAATTATCGAAAAGCAATAATAAGACGAATTTATGTGGATACGTTCGCCAATGAGAGGATTTTAAAATTTTCTTGGAATCACCGCAATTTTTTAATGTAGCGTAACTTCTTCGGACACTTAGGTTGCTTTGACTTAATTGAAATTTGAAAATTAAATTTTAGCTACGTACGAAGATAAGCTGATCGGAATTTTTGAATAAAATTTCATCATATATCAATTCTCTGAAAACATTATTAAGTAAAAAATAGAAGCATAGAAGATCAATCGTCAATGTAGCATCACTAAATAACATTTTCATTTATTCAATACGTGCATTGAATGATTTCCAAGGAAATATATAACCTTTCAATGTAAAATGCAAATAAAATCATCGTGTTACGTATACCTATAACCCAAATAATATACATACAACACATCGGTTCCCACGAAATCCGTTCTTGCCATTCACATTTTTAATTAGGCACTTAATTTGCCAACACTTGACCGCCATCCTTACGTTCTCTACTCAACATCAATCAGTCACACAACAATGGTGCCGGTTAAACTGGACCGGTCCGAACGATCTCATTAATAAGTCCCACAAATCAACCGAGGTTCAATAATTTCACAGGACTTATGACTCCAACCACCAATTATAACGAAGACAATCATACCATTAAGTCGCCAGCCCCATAAAATCTTGACCCTAACAATTGGCTATGTGATGTAAGAAGGGCAAATTTTGGATGCGGTATTAAAATAACTTTTTATCGACCTTTCGCATTTATTAACAGCAATGCTTAGTAAATATCAATTGGAGTTACCATTGTTACATGTATGGACAAATTAACATTGTAATCATTATTCCAATAAAATGTAAATAAAAAGCTGCTATATTGAGTACTGATATCGTATTGAATGAACTTAAAATAAAGTTTCTTTTGTAGACATGTCCATGACTATCGCTTGTTACTTCTTGTACGTCAATAGACGGTTAAGAATTGTGCACGGCGGCAGATCCAGACTGATAGCCGTTGTGCTGCTACTGAATATCGTTTCACTATCAATTTATAAACGAGAGGCGTTGTAAGAAGACGATGAAGAGACAAATAAAAAAAAAACAAGATGGATATTAATGACGTTCAAAAATAAAACTGCCTACTCTGTAGAATAAATGATGATGACCTCTACGTTTATAATTATATTAAACATGATTTAATTAGACCATAAAAAGACCGTCCTGTCGTGTAAGTATGTTAGATAGCAGGCTGATTATAAAGGAAAGATGGTACGCTGAATTTCATTAAATTAAATCCCAACAAGAAATTAAGTCTCAGTTGGCTGGTAAACTGGAAACACAGATATATTATAATGTTATAATATAATGTTGTTCGCTTCACGCTGAATGTGAAACTAGAACCTTCACCGTGCATACAAACATACCGACACGTGCTAGGTTCAATGAAGATCTATAGCCGTCATTAATGATTAAAGGTTAAGAGTTCTAATAATAATGATGACATGTTCAAAGTGGACGCGTTTTCTTGTATTATCCAAGCGAGCTTTGAAATTTAAAGTGAATATTAGCATCTAGACAGTTTTTTCTGTATATAAAATATCATTAGTGTATGTTTATGTACGTGATACTTGTGACAGACGTGCGTTCTGATATTAGTTCAGAATGTTTCGTGTCTTTTGGGGGTCAGGTATTAAATCGGAACCTATATAAAATACACCATTATCGTTTTATGACAAAAACATAAAGAGTCTGTATAAAGTTAGCTACTCATGTAATACGTCATAAATGCAATGATTTCCATTGCTTAGTATATGGAGTTTGTCAGTTATCTGAGACTATTGACTACCTTACATATTTTATTACCAATCGACATCATCCGGATTGTCATCATCACGACCAAGTCTTTTATTGTCCACTGTTAGACAGAGGAGACCCGTGTTCTCCTCCTAGGATAAAGGATAATATAAGTAATTTATACAATTTCTTCAAACACGTCAATGATTGCCATACTTGGCATATCTCAGATATTATTTTGAAGAGTTCCAATTTGTCAAGGTTTTTTAAAGACATTTTCCGTCATCCGCTATTGGTAGATCACCGTAAAACCCATGTAACTTCTTATATGTAGTTGGTTGTGCCGGCCAGGACTCGCACGTCAGTCCTTCAGGGTGGGAAGCAAAAATTTATTCTACTAAAATATTACTACCGCGAGTTTCATTAGCGTAAACAATTTATGAGACATCATTTTTCAATTACATTATTATATTATTCAAATTTATCCATGTTGTACTAATTATCGTAAGACGCCTGCAGCGTTTTGGAGCCAGTAAAACAGTCTGACCGCGCATATTATGTGATTGCTTAATAGTTAGAAATATGGTAATCGAGAACACAAATGGAATCGATATTTAAAACAACGTATTACGATATGTCATTTTGGAAAAATTAATTCTTATGGAGAGCGGTGCCTTTACAGGTTTTTTTACATCAATAGGTGCAGCCAAGATATTAAAGTAGAAATTAAATGTATTGAGTAGAAAAATTACCAAATGATTCTCGGAATTTTAGTCCTTGCGTACCGATATTTTAACAATGGCTTATGATGCTTCACATGTGCTTAACAACATCTTACGATCCTCTATCTTAAGACGCTTTTATAATGCTTTAGTCCCAGAGAAATAATATTAAAACGATAGAAAAACGATATGAAGTGTTTATTAAATTTATGAGAAACTTAATAGTCTCTCTTAATTTCTCATACACTTTCTCTCATAGTCTTTGGAACATATTTAATAGTAATAACTATTATTTTTTATTATATTTTATGTACTAATCAGGCAATCGCAAGGGCTTTCGCCCCTTGAAGTTACCCGAGATAAGTCATGTTAAACAACCTTTGCCCCCATTAACATCAACCCTATATAAACACGTTTTAAGAGTTACTATAATGCGTCACGCTGAGCAAGTGGCGATGGGCAAACTTCATAGGTAATAGGAAACATAATGTACCGTTCATTGAATACATTTTTTTTAAATTTCAAGGTGGACACATTATGTCAATATTATTACAATATATTTTTACGGAATTAAAGAACGAAGTACATTGTTCGTGATAAGTTTTCTGAAAAGAAGAATAAAAATCAATAAACAACAGATTTGTAATTAATAAAACTGGAGCAAGCCTTAAAAATTACACAAAATGGCTTCCGCCGAATCACAGATTAAAATTACATCGTTGGGTTCGATATTCGAATCAAGTCAACGGCTATTTTTGATTTTTATTAGCGTTCCGCACAAACATGTGGGGGCGAACAAAAGTATCGATCGGTTGTGAGAATACTGTTAGCATATTAATTGCACAAATAAAAAAAAAAACATTTTTTTCACAAACACTTTCTAATGCTTATAAAAATGAAATTGAAAAGTCTTTGGAAAATATGAAAGTTAGTTGTAAAGAAAATGTTTGCATAGCATGTATATTATAACTTCACTCTAAAATGTTTTTCTCATTCATCCCTTCAATTAACATCACTGTGAGACCGAGGGTGTATCATAATTATGTAGTTTCCGACCCGGGAATCGAACCCGGGACCTCCCGATCGGTAGCGGCATATGCAACCAACACGACCAACGAGGCAGTCAGTTACTACTTGTCTACAAAGTAATTATATTATTAATCCCAAAACTTATACTAATTTTTACTTGGTTATGATGTAATCATATTACTCGTAAGTAAATGTAAGCTTCATTAAGAAAATCAAAAAGTGAATTTTCAGCCTTCTTAACAATATATCACCGTTCAAATATACGGAACGTATGTTCATTAAAAATGCCCGAATCGTATTTGGCCGGTTGAAATTTTTCAATAATTTCACCTTGCGCTTCGACATTCGGCCGTTCCACAAAATATTTCCATGAACTTAGCTCATAACTTATTCTTTCAAAATCAATTTTCGTGTTTATTCTGACCACTAAAAGCGGGTATTGACTACCCATTACTTAGATCAGAAAATTCACCGGCAGGGTTACTACTTTTTGAATATTGAACACAAATAATAAAAAACAAATTATATGAATTTCATGTAAAATGAATTTTTGTAATGATGTTAATATATGTAGAAAGTAGGCGTCATTATTCATTATGGGCAATCAAAGTGCAAAGAATGTAAAGTGAAATAATTGAAAATAATAAAAATACGTCTGGTTACTTAAAATGTAACCGAATTCCTCAATATTGTCTTTAACAATTTATAATTATTATTGTTATAAGAATTTATAATTATAATTGTTTATAAAAATGAATGACAAAGACATCGAGAAGAAAGTTCCATGTTCCTTATTTATCGCATATAGATGATATGTTACTAATAAGAATAAATTTTTATAATGTACACTCATGTATGTATGGAACACAAAAAAAAATCGAATTGAACTTAAAAACAACGGGCACAAACAACGGGTATATTTCTAGAAAAAAACGTAAGCGTATGACTAAGAAAAATCAGATAAAACTATACTGACAACCCTAAGCGTCTTGCTCGCGAGCTTTTCTACGAAAGTACTTAAGATGTCGATAACCGAATTTTCAATTAAGTGTCATAATCGTACCAGGGGGAATGTTTCGGGAAATTTATTATATTCGCCTCACAATTTACGTACGTGCACTCGTTTATTACGCAAAGTGGGGCTCCGTAGGATTGGCGATGGTAATAAGATCCCTGATTACCATCGCAAGTGGTGTAATAATAATACGGTACAATTGGCAGTTGGTAACTGAATATATACAGTTAATAATGTGTTTCTAAGTGTCTGGCTGGCGACGACCTTCCTTGCATCCCACTAACGGATACAGGCACCCTTTGATCGCGGTAGAGGATATTCTACCAGTGTATTGCCACTGATGCCATTTTATGGTCAACCTGTTAGTCAAATCGAAATGGACCGTTTTGAAGACATTCTACGGAGTTTAACAATAACCTACCGTTTTACATAAAGTTATGTTACATAAGTTGTTAATATTATAGGTATTGATTCCTTTATCTTTAAGTTGATATTTGATACTATTAATACTATATCATGAATATTATTTTTTCTGTATTGAATGTGTATGTATGAACAGATCCATGAATGTAGAATTACATTCAGTTTTTAAAGAGAGATACCTTACCCTTTAAGGAAACAATCTTGATGATAACATGATTACATTAACAATCAGGTATACATAACTCACGAATCTCTTGAGAGTAAAATCAGGAATTAATTAATTTTAAAAATTTAATTAATAATTGCTTGAATGTCACGAAACTTGTAAAACAAGAGAATGTATGATATTTCGGGGTAGTCGTTATGAGCTTTTAAGGATATTTTTTAAAATTTAACACCTCTAAATATGTGAAGGGTCAATCCATGTATTACACCGTATGGAATATATCTTCAAGGTACAGTTATTATTAATGATTTTTTATTGTCCGTTTAGTACATTAATTGACTGTCTCGTTGGTCGTGTTGGTTGGAGATGCCACTGCCGATCGAGAGGTCCAGGGTTCGATTCCCGTGTCGAACACTACAAAATTTTATAATTTAGATTTTCAAGTAGTGGTTCGGAGTCTGGATAGGTGCCCGATGCGTGGCAATAGGCTCACCACCTATTACATAGTGGGACGTAAACGTAACCGGTGAATCGTGGGAATGT
>DWEI01005944.1:0-10443 GCA_018245875.1 Mysoria ambigua | reverse complement strand
TGCAGGTTTCCTCACGATGTTTTCCTTCACCGTATTAGCAAGTGATGTTTAAACTTAAAACGCACATTTTTAAAGAGGTGCGCGCCAGAGATTTGAACCCGGTCTCCCAGAGAGAAAGGTCGAATTTCAAACCACTAGGCCATCACTGCTAGTGTCACCAATAGCATAGCAAATTACAATGGCGTCAAATAAATATATTTCAAAGCGTTCATTAAATTTAACACCAAACAGAAGCCGTTCGTTTAGTTTAGTAGAGATAAGCTTAGTCTATTGTGATTTGAAAGTTGACGTTAGTGGGAGTAGAATGAACCGGTTTCCAACTTTCTCATTCAGACCGAGCAGTGCTGGTCGAGCCGCGCGCTAGCCTCAAATACCAGAGATATAAAAGACATATCAGTCTTTCAATTCAAGTTAATTCATTGCTGAACAACTTGCTTATATTTTAACGATGTACAATCCTACTCAACACTCTTGTTTACCGGTTGTAAAATATATAATTCGAATAAATTTTAAAGTTACAAATGTTTACACATTACCAAGTTCTATTGTAGACAGCGCAAATGTTTGTCTGCTATCCCGGGAATATTTCAACATAATGTTTACGAATTGCGTGTTTCGCGCGGGCTAACATTTTACGGGCGTCGGTTGTGTTCCATTTTTTTAATCCGCAACTTAACACGGACCTTGGGCTGACATAATAGAGATCAAATTGACTCATAACGTGTGTGTGTGTCACAGAACACCCGTGCATAAAACAACATTTATAAAACTGAGCGTCAAGGTGCCTTTGTGGCGCCATTTAAATACGCACCGAGGAAACGTGTCTCGAAATTTCCTACGATGACCCGCGCCTACATAATTAGTAGGCACACAAGTACAGACCTCGACGGAGACTCGACGCGCGGGTGTCAATACACGTTTTGGATTATTGTGTGCCATCATCGCACTGGGCACTTAACACACATATATCGCTCGCTGTACAATGCATCCGTTAATATCAAACAACGAAGTGTTTAACGTATCGGTGCGCCGTAAACATTGCATAACAATACGAACGGCGACGATATAATTAAACAACAACACGTTAATTAAACTTTTTCACAATCTACCGGTCGTATTAACACGTCACAAAAATACCATCACTAAAATGTGAATTGTTAACACGAGATAGTATCGCCGTCGGCCGCCGCGCACGGCAACGTAATGCGTTTACATTGTTTAGTAACAATTGATGATGGCGTGAATGCGTGAGCAAGGTCAACATGGACACCGATACCTAAATCGCACCATTAATCTTTGCCAGTTACAGAATATCAATGTTCTTACGGTGATATATACTATGTAGATAACACACGCGGAGGCTGTTAGGTAATCATGCATGCAGTTTTAGAATTTTGCTCGATTTTATATCAATGTCGAAACAGTGTCAGTTTGATATCTGGTCGCACCTTCGAGTTTTGACATTTGAAATTTATTAGCGGTCCGATATATTTTTTGCGTTCAGTTTATCTAATATTCAGTATTTCAAAGTAGTAAACGCGATATGAGTTGCATATTTAACAATTGTCAAATCGTATTAGGACACGAAGTCGTAGTGCGTCAGTATAGAGCTTTACGAATGCAGCGTAGAAGTGCGCTGTAAACAACGAAGACCTTGGCCTCGGAAGCACAATGGGCCCCACTAAATTCGATTACCTAACACCGGCACGGTTGTTTTGTTCACGATTTTTACCATAAAAGCCTCGCCGCCGGCCGC
The DNA here is from genome assembly GCA_018245875.1 of Mysoria ambigua. Lineage (NCBI taxonomy): Eukaryota > Metazoa > Arthropoda > Insecta > Lepidoptera > Hesperiidae > Mysoria > Mysoria ambigua. The sequence continues at coordinate 8,687 of DWEI01005944.1, read as the reverse complement.
TCCGGACGCCTTAACGCGAACATCGATCGCTAAATGCCCGTTTAATATTAATATAAACGACTTGCATTGTTTATTTTTAACAAGAATGACGCATTCGCATTAATCATATTGTTTAGTACCCACATTATTGTACTCGACTCGGTTCACCTATCGATATACATACCTAACGATATACTAAGTTTTGAAGTCAATGTTGTATTTTTAACAGTGTTATCATAAAACATTCGCACGTTGCAACCCTCCCATTTTTTCTATGTTATCCGATCTTGCATTAGGTAATTTTACATGCAAAATTCAAGGAAACTGAGTTTCACGTCAACATCGACAGAATTTGCATAATACATTCTTACTGCGCACAATGCCCGGAAACTGTAGCACAACTGATACGACGTGTTATTTTGTTAATGCAAATGGACGGCAGGAGAGCGATTTTTTTTTACAAAAACAACATCGGGCCCTTCGATCAAGGTTATAACAGAGAAACAAAGGCCCTTGTGCCACTCATTATAATTCCAGAAAGTATTCAGTGTCGACAACAAAGATGCCGGGCCTCGGATTGTTCTAAGGTAGAATCCCTCATTAACGGTTCGGGCCATTCCAAATATTCCTTTGAAGTATGATACTGGTACGTCAAATGAAGAATGTTCGTTATTGAGTGGAAGGGAATTAAATATATTCTCTCACAAATATCATTATAGCTTTCTCATGAGGAGCGTGACAAAAGGTCAGCAAAGATTTACCTCACGAGCGGCGAAGATATACGCGTTTTTCTTGTGGCATTAATTGAAAAATGGGTCGAGACGGCGGAGCACGAAACAAACGGGCAATAAAAATAATTAGGCAATTAGTTGAATTGAGCGGGGGCGTGGCCATCGATCCACGACTATCTTCATTGTATGTTAAAAGATAGCGTCAGTCGTGCGCGTCCGAAACGGTGTACAATAATTTAATTTAATTTTTGTACGCGAACATCAATGCATTGGGAACGCTCGAATTAAGCTTGTCGTGTTACACACAAATTAAACCTAGTAGTTGTCGCGTAACTCATTTATCCGTTATCATTAATAAATAATGTAATCTACTGATTAAAATAATAATACAACTAAAGCTCCGATTAATGACACTATCGTGCACATCCACGTTATTGTAAATTCAACTTTAAAATATGTGATATTTTGAAAATTATTTTTTAAGATACGTATCATTTATTTTATCCACCAAACAATTTATGCGATATATTTATTGGTACATTTAGTATATATTTAGTTGTACATTTAGTCTCCGTTCAGTATAATAATTTATACGCTCCGAAATAAATAGATGTACGAAAAAACTTTACAACCGGATCAGGATAAAATGGCCATATTGTTAGATATATATTAATTACAATATTATTAACGGATATCAGATGGGATTCCTCATAGGTATCACAAAACGTCGTCTAGCTCTATGTAAACCCGTTTGAGCCTCACGAATGTATGAGATACTTTGTTTGGCTGATAAGTTGGTTATGGTCGTTTGAAAAAAAAAACATATCGTCGGCTAGCTAATGGCAGGGAATTCTATATTACAAGATTTATTGTTCTACTCGGTTTATAGTTAAGTGTGTGTTTATTGTTCTTATTTTGTTTTTATATAATATATTAATATTTTTTAAGATTATATTCTTTTAGTGTATAATGTTTCGTGAGTGTTACACACGATTGAATATTAAGCCAGCTAGATTCACTGCAATCAGCGGGAGCTCGTGAGGGAGGACCTCGTAAAGGTCCGAAACTAGTCGGGCCATCCCGAAAAAACATACATGAGTCTAGCCGGCTTAATACTCACCGATATACTCGTATACAGTACAAAATATAAGTCTTTACGAGGATTTAAGTGGATGGAATCCTTCGGCTATCCATACGCTTTGAATTAACAATGTTACCCGCCATAATGTAACCGCGTAAAAAATGTACGGCTGCATTTGAGCATTCGAATAACAGCCCGATACGTGTTCAAACATTTACATAATATTTATTGACGAGATACGTGCGAGTTTGACCGGCTCGTTGTTCGAGTGGTTGTGAGAGCGACTGGCGATTGTGTGGTCCCGGGTTTGACCCCGGGTTTTGGGTACTATTGGGTTTTTGTAAATACAGTTGCTTGCTGTGATTCGACGTCTGGATTCATGTACCGTAAGTGGCAATAGGCTCACCTCCTATATTATAGTGGGTCGTAAACAATATGGTGAGACGTGGGACTTTACTGTATGTTAATATATTCACCTGCCTACTCCTTGGGGGGTTCGAAGCGCGACGTTGAGTTTTTTTGTGATTTAACATACAACATTTAGTACGTTCTATGTAAGTTAGCGAGGAACACTGTGGTCTCAGAACAAAAGAAAATAACGAATTACGTGTTTCGAGATTATGTTAAAGTTTATTGCAAATCTCAATTGACGCTGATAATTTCATTGGTATTCGGTACGTGTCACTTAATTTATCTTTTTTTTTTAATTTTATCACAACGCAAGGTACTACGTTGAAGGCAAGGTTCGAATTTTTAATAATAACTGAGATGTATAGGAATAGTTAAAGTTTACTATTCATTAAAGAACATTTATTTTACATTAGAAAAAGATTTACACGGTGAACTTAATTAAGGCATAGATAAAAAATAACAAAGTCAAATGTGTATCTCATTACAAGCCAGTCGAATAAACAAAAAATAATAATAATAAAAGAAAGCCTACACGGCTAGTATAAAAAAATCAGTAAAACAATATTAAACAATAAACCAAAGAAAATATGTAGGTACATACTTGTAAGTTGCGGAATTAAATTTCCATTTAAAGCATCTCAGAACACCAGGAGCTGGCCTGCATACGCTTTAAAACATTCAAGGTGATTGCTTGTCAACCTATTTCTAGAGTTTTTGTATTGAAAAACAAAATACGAAATCAAGCTTACACAAACATTCCGTTGCAGTAAATTACATTGTTTACCACTGCATCTGGGAAGTCAAGAGTGTCGAGATGTAACTGCCTAATGGATTTTTCCAAATGTCAACCGTTCGACCGGTAGAGAGATAAGGAAAAATTACCAACCGAAAATAGCATTGCACGTATGTATATAAACGACCACTCAATTATTACGTAATCTATTGACATATCAATGATTTTAAATGCAGTTTGTTTTCATATTGACCCTTATGGTATTGTATAAAATAAATTAATTAAAATAAATGTTAATTACTTAAACACTAACGCTTGTATCTGGTGTTGTGAAAGCCAAAAGCCGTGGAAAGTGACAGATATATGTCTGTTAAATTACATATCAACCATTAAGTAGATTGAGCTGAAACATTGTAATTGCTTTAATTGGAATACAGAAAGATAGCAGTTGCAAAGATAAGAAAAAGGTCTCCTAGCGCAAAACAAAGCTCGGAGTCAATTGATATTCATTTAGACAACGGGAGTTAAATGAAATTTAATTGGCCGCTAGAATTAAGAGCAACAATCTGTCGCAAACGCAGTAAATGCAATCATTCATTAAATAGGTGTTTTCTTGCGTCAAATAGGCCAATTTGCATTATTGACTTTATTTTTGAAATAATCAGCGGCCAATATTGGCATAAATGTCGCTACGTAGTTAAGTAAATTGCACAAAGATGAAGTGGGAAGTCAGCCTGCTCTGTGGATTGGTTAACGCTGTTTGTGTAATTTGCTTAAATCCTAAACTTTGTTATTATCAAGAGACTGAATTCTTGTATATTTTGAAAAGAAATATTCTTTTTTCCCTAACTTAAATATACTTACAAGTACGACGGATGATCGAGAGGTAGTGGATTCAAATCTCTGGTCGGATATTAATCCATTTTTTAATTTAGATTTTTTTTTGTGGTGGCTCCGAGTTTGGATATGTGCCCTATGTATGGTAATAAGCTAGCTATGTTTACGTCCCACCATGGAATAAACGGCGAACCAGATGCAGAGCCACTAATAGAAATCTGAATTAGAAAATCTACACCAAAAATCCTATGGAGCTCGACCAGAGAATCGAACTCATGACCTTTCAAACAACACTCGCGCTGGCGACCACTCCAACAAAAGGCAGTCAGAAGTCAATAGTACATTTGTATTACAATTATTCATTAATCCCGGGCCATGAGAAATTTTAAATTGTTATCAATTCACAGTCAACGGGCTACATAGCTTGTAATGTTTTTAGCCGCTCGTAAACGTAATTACTCCCATTATAATCTATTATTAGTCGCCGCAGTCACGGTTGTACGGAAAACTTGTCGTGATAAACAATAGTTATTTACTCGGGGGCTAATAAAATGCACTCGAGATAACAGACGGCATTACGCCGTTCGCGTTTATCGCCGCCGCTGCACCTACCGCATCACGATCTGGGCGCTGGTTCTGTTGCACGTTGAGGAAGGTCCGACGATCACGTACATGCACACGCGAACGACACTGTGACACATTGTAAACATCGGCGGCATTGCTAACTACATATTTACAACTCGAAAAATACCGACTTCATGGGGCGAGTGATAAATGTAGCTATTTGAATACAACTGTGTCGAACGTTTCTCTCTATGGCGCGTCGTTGACGATTGTGTGGAAATGACGGCGTCGGTGTCCGCGTGCATACGCGCTGTGCCGGCTGCTACAATTACGCGGCGTTGCGGACGGTCAGTGCCAACGTCGCGCCAACAATGTTCCAGTGGAACACAACTGCACTTGTGATTGCACAACGCCGCCGCGCATGTTATTGCGTCGCTGTTGTATAACAATAACATGTAATTTCCGTTACAAAATTAATGTTTATACAAAGTTATATTTATACGCGGACAGTTGTGGAGTTATACAATCGGTATATGAAGCCATATTAAGAAGGCGAGTTGAACGATCGATTTCATTTGTTAGCATCTTTGGGATAATTTTTAAAGCCACCTCGAACATTTTAAGGCGATATTTCACACGTAAGTCTTGAGTGCTATTTGACCTCTGACCATCTGTATATGTGTTCCCGATCTAAGCAGTTTAAAGAGGACTCTAAATAATGACAAGCGGGGGCATAGTCCAAAGTAATTACTGTGACTAAAATAAAATGTTAACGTTTTCCACAAGACATTTTCACATTCCATTAAAGGTGAGAATAGAATATACTTCCAAGTATGTTAAGCTGACGCGGTTGTTTATAATGTAAACTTGCTTCTATTTGCCTCCTCGATTCTCAACATCGGAAGTTTAATAGGCGCCATATTTACATATTTATATTACATAATCTTTGTAATGTCTCAAGTATTATAAACATACTTGTTCCAAACGATTGCACATTTCATATTATGATATAGTCAAAGTATTTTATTTCTTTTATGACAGTATAAACTGATAGTCATATGTACGGAAATATTTTATTTAAAATATAAAATATAAGCTGACCCTGCTTGAACGACATCTTCAATATTTACGTATAAGCAAAATAAATAATATACAAACGGGAAACGACCACAAAATATTAATGTTAAGTTTTATTACTTTGTAATTCTTAAACCTTCTAAACCTTTGTGTTTTTTAACACTCGTACGTTTTTTTCGGAGCAGTCCCGACCACACTCTGACCTATCCTTGATCCTTCATTAGCTCAGTGAATCGCTCGAATCGAGATTGCAGCTGAGAGTACTCGAACTATACCGAAAAAATATGCGACTCAGCCTCCACGTAATATACTAATTATCATACATACAAAATTTTTAGATTAATTTTTAGATTCTTTAAGTCGTGTAAAGTTCGCCCGTCGACACTTGGCCAGCGTGACGATCAGTCGATGATGATAGAAAACCACGAACCTTCTTGTCTCTTGACCCTTTCTCGTTTCACAGTTCGAACGTGGGTCTCCTCTCTGTATGACTAGCTTACGCCAGAGTCTGCCCTAACGACCAAGTGCGGGTTGGCAGACTTCACACGCCTTAGAGAACAATTTTTCTTTCAAACTAAAACGTGCAGGTTTCCCCGTGTTGTTTGCCTTCACCGTTCACGAAAACTGTAATATTATTAGATATGTATTACAAATAAAATGCAACCGGCGAAGCGAGCCAGCAAACATTAATATAATAATTCCAACTGAATTATGACCATCAGTAATTGTTCCCGGTGTCCAACGAATGTTATGTCAACGATAACAGTGTCGAGATGATGAGTCAACGCATCCATAAATCGACTATCTCGTGGCCGCCGGTCGCAGCCGGGGCGGCGGACGCGCGGCTACAAAATTTATACCTCGGACCGTCTGTAATGTGCATTTGAAATAGGGACCGTTGCAATTCCGTTACCGTTGTATCAATATATGGTGATAACGTTTAAATTTAGAACAGATATAACGTTCTGTGTATAAAAGGTATACAACACAAATCATCGTCAATAATCATATTGGTGACACAAATGAATGACATTCTAATATGAAGAGAATAATAAAGTGTATATGTAAATACGAAGTTGAATAAAATTGAACAGAATATAAAATTGAACTAATGTCACACAAAAACTTTAATATAACAAGAAGCTAGAACGTGTGTGAGTTGAGATTATGAAGACTGTTTGGGAAAGTCTTATACTTGGCTTAACTTTTTAATATAAAAAGCATGAGGCTTGTTATAGACATTCAGACAATTCACACAAAAACTCGACGTCGTCATGAACGACGGTCGGATTTATTTGAAGCAAGAACACCGAAGGGCTGCCTATTGTCGTATCTGACCTTTAAATAACGAACGCAGAGGTGTTCGCGCAACGAACCACTGAACTTTACCTATAACGGTTCGCAATTGCAACATCTCGTGCATTCGCCGCGCGACGGCGTTTTCTGCTCACTGTCCTGACAATGTCTCGTGGTGATTTACTCAATTATTTAAATACAACATTAATTCGAACGCGTTAATTTTATCGCCAAAGTGGTTTGCTGTTCACGATAATACGCGCATTCCCGCGCTAAATGCGTTTCAGTTTAAATTGTACCTTATACAAGTTGTAAATTGACATGAAACTGTACGAACAAATAAAGCGTGAAGTTTGAAATATAAATGTCCACAGATTAAACTTGGTTACTTGGCGGATTAGTAAATTAATTCATGTATAAGTAGAAACTTGGAGTAAACTCTCTGGAATTCCTTTCGAAAGAAGTGCAAATTGAAACGATGATCGTTCACACTCGTTGAAGCTCTGTTTAAACGAAGCGTCAATTTGGCGAATCTGTTCGCGTGTCCTTCGCGTCAAGTGATAAAAAGAGATGCATTTTGATCATGACCGAAAAACAAATTACTCCCTCATTGGCACCAATATCATTTATTTATATCGATATTGTGCAGTGTCATTCCTACATAACCTTCGTACAAGATATAGGTGCATCACAATCGATTTGCATCTAATTGGTTTCGAATGGACCATTAAACGGTAGATTACTTGAATGGAAAATGTTCAATCTCACACGCAAATTGTACGTCCCTGCTCCTGTCGGTGCAGCTAGAGAACCAGTCCGCAATCACCAGCGGCCGAGGATGAAATACGCCGTTCATTAACTGGAGTCGTAAGTCGTGATGCGTTCCGAAATAAATTTCATGTAAGATCGTAACGGCCGATCAGTTTTGTGTAAGAGTGAAAGTGTATTATACAATTTCGCCGGACTGTTAAACGCGAATTTCGAAACACGAAACGACTGCACTGTGGTCGCACGTGCATCAAAGAACAATTGCATGCAATCATCTTTGCGAGTGCTCGGCAGTATGAGAAATGCAGCGAACGAAAGTCGCGTGGCCTTTGACAGCGAACGGGACGGCAACATCGCGGGATCGTCTTATATTTAGCTCGGAACATAAAGCCACGTTTACAAATTTAATTGCATCGCCGATCGCCCGCCGCGCGACGCAAATAGCCCGGCCCGTCCCTGAACCTACCCGAACTTTCTCTCGCACGCTACACCTACAAATATTACGAGCGTTTGTTTTGTTTCACTAGCTCAGTCTACTGAAACTTGACCGTGATCAGAAACAATAGTACGAACCTTTGAGAAGTTCACACAAGTCAGCGTTCCATTTGAAATTGCACCCCGCGTGGAATACACGGGCATTGTTAAACTTGGCATGAGTTATTTGCCGAGTCCGCGCACTTTAACATTACAAAGTACAATTTCGTAGTCTTGTAAGTTTTATCCAATCTCGTCGCATACATAAAATAGCGCTGGTCAGCGCTGTCTGGCCAACATAGAAGTTTCCAAGAGTCATTCTGAGAATTAATGGCTAAATTATGCATAGTCCGCTGCAAATTGTCACCGCTCCGCCGTCCGGCCGTGTGATGAACTTAGCCGGTGCGCAGGGAATGGACATGACGCGATAGATTTTAGACTAAAACATATTAGCACGTACAGAAAACATGTCGGTCGATACGAAATTACAAAAGTTATGCAGTTTTACAAGCACACCGGACAAAAAACGGTGACTTCTGCAAACATGAAAATTGCGAGGTAGATAAAAGAATTGTAATGCAGCCGGCGATACATATAAAGAGATACATCAGTAAAATTTAACTCAGTCATCCTCGAGTGAACATGAACGAGACGGAGGGGAGGCGTATGTTTTGTCGAAGTCGCATTATACGGGGTACCTACGTTGGTGCGTGCCCACACGCGCACTCAACACAAT
>DWEI01005943.1:0-10444 GCA_018245875.1 Mysoria ambigua | reverse complement strand
GAGGACTAAGTTGGAATGCCTCGAAAAAGTATGTCTCCCTTACCACACCCTTCAAACCAGAACACAGCAGCGCTTAATGCTACTGTTATAAGGCAGAAATAGATGTGGCGGTGGTGCTGTCAGAGTCGAACCACAGAGGGTTCTACCACCAGTAAACCACTTGGCCATAGGTGAATGTGTTGGAGGGGTATGTGTTATACATATTATTCCTTTACGTATGAGCTGAATCTATCTTCGTTTATCTTTTAATATTTAATATTAATTTGATCTCAAAGAAGTGACTCATTATGTCTAATATGACAATAAACATGTTTAAACCCAAACCAAAATAAAATGGTGTAGAAAGAGTCCCCATTATGTAACGTATCTCATTATTCTGTTATACTCGCACATGTAAACCGAATGATAAACCTGGCAACTCATATTACGTAAGTAACGTCAGTGAAGCATATATTAAAGCGTGTTTATTATCTTACTTGTGCAGTACCACACGAACTCTCCTCACTACAACACCGCACGCTTCATACACACAAGAAAAAATCTTAAAAAAGAAAAAAAAATGAACGTTATGACAGTACGTAACAGTTTTACATTGCTAACCTAACGCTTTTTTTAAAAAAGATTCTGCTCGTTTGAGACCCCGCATGTGGATTTTTAATGACTGCGCCGGTGAGACAAAAGAAAGAGAGAGATTTTGATTTTAAAAATCAGATAATGTGCCACCGTAGTACATTCAAATGCAAAACCGGATCACTGTAATGAGTGTTTCTTGATAATTATAGTAACTTCAGCGCTCTTTTATCGTGCTTTTTTTATAACGTGTTACGTAATATTGTCTCAGTCACAAGGTGCATCTATTCTTGACTATTCAATATAATATATTCATCGGTTCTCAAAAATCATTCGAACATAGGGACCTTCGGACCTTCTAATCGCTTCTATTCCTGCAGATCTTGGCTCTTGGAAATCCAGCCATATCATGCGTGGCTGTTAATCCACGATCTTTCATCCCATCTGATGCAAGTACTTATAGCGCTGCGACTTACGGTTTTGTATGTTATTGTTGTTTCAGTCTTATCACTCCGTCGTGGGCCGCTATAACAATACATTGCCCAATACATGGTGCCGTAAAAGACGACTTAACTTGCCGCTGGCAGACCTGCCTAGGCGCAGAAAAATGCCCCAGCCGCCTGCGAACAGCACTACAGGCGGTACCAGGAACTGTGCTCTGCGATCCCTAACCCGCAAGCTCAGCATTGGGATTATGGGCATGACCCTTTAGGGAGGACCTATTTCTACCAATAGAATGCAAAAGACTTAAGATGATGATGATAAGTGTATCCTATTATCATTTGTGGGATCTATATAAGTGTCCCATGGTCTTCAAAAGATTTTATTCTTACAGGTTCTGCCATATAGAGACATTTCAAGCATAATGCTCTCCAAAGCTCGTCTAATGATTTTGAGCTTGTATATAAGACCCCCAGTAAAGGACCAAAGTTCAGCGCTGTGTATAATTACTGGTAATACATTGTTCGAATACTTTCAACTTCAGGCACTGAGGCATATTGGACTACAAAAGACTTTGCAGTTTCTCGAACGCTGCACAGTTCGAATTGGATTCTTCCAGTGACCTCTTTCTGAATGTAAAACTTAAACATTTGGATCATTTGGCCCAGATTATTATTGTACTCATTTACAAATTCGAGAGCAGTGCCGTTAAGAACAATCATGCGATTTGACGTTAAATATGACTCTGTATGACATGGCAATAGAGTGGAACTCAATTAGTTACTTAGTTATGAAAATACTTATTAATAGACTATAATAGCTACTAGGAAAACAATCTCATGATCCGAGAATAAAAAACTGTCAATTGAGAGTATCAGGTATATTTTATTATAAAACTTTATCCTTAAGCGTATTATCCTCCACAAGCTTGTGTGACCAGAATACATCCGAATGAAAATATGGCGCCGAAAAGCAATATTGATGAGTTATAAGTTTAGCTACGCAATTTTTCATAACATACTTGTGTGAAGGTGAACTATTTGAAAGTTGTGCATACAAAATATTCATAAAAAATCTTTGTTATATTAATGCGATAATTTTATCTAAGAAATATGTTTCTCAAATGCACGTATTCGTTCCATATTTAAAATGTTACGCTAGAACAAAACCTGCTTTTCATTTGAAATGTTTTACTAAAGCATTTCCATTTCGCGTACACTTTTAGGTTTTGTATACTTTAACCTGATTCCAAGTGATAATGGTTAAGCATTATTACCGCCCTTTTACCTTGAATAAATTTACTGATAGATAATGAACGAACATCAATCATGACGGTAATGTACCTCTTTGCATTTCAACCTCGAAATTCTTTTGTGAAAGATTAACCTGAGACACAACGAGGGTGTAGATTTTACGTACCTCGTTGTGCTTGCAATATTTAAGTATTACCTATATATTTATAATTAAAAATTATCATTTCTTTATTATCGACAAACTAAACTCATATCCATCTTTAATCTTATAGCAAAACCGCCCAGTTTTCAGGAACACATATTACTAATTTGTACCTTGTATACGGTATATTTACCTTAAGTACGCTTACCTTAAGTACTAATTTGTATAGTCATTTTTTTATTTATATTTATCACAATCTCTAGTCCACTAAACTATCATAAAATTATAAGTTTATTGTAGTCCTTTTTGCTTAACTTAAAAACTATTAAGCCATTAAATATCCTTTACTAATTGACTGCCCTTAAAATTTAGGTAACCTTGTTCTAATTGTGTAATAATAATTTATTAAGCCCGATAATTTTATTCGGTAACACATAAAATTGCTCAATCGGCAGGCCGTAAACAATGTTTTTTGTTAATACATCCAAACAGCTATTTAGCAACGAGGGAAGCCATTGAATGAAGATTAAACAACACGATACTAGAATCAACCAACCTTTGATTTTATCGAATTAGTTCGGAAAATTCTCGCGGGGGTAATGTTGGGTAAATGTTGTGTAAACACCTCGTAAATATTAACATGTAGGCTTGGTTTAAAAAGCAATGACAGCCTAGTGGTTTGAAATTCAACCTCTCACTACGGGATACCGGGTTCAAAAACCAAATGTGCGATTTAAACTTAAATATTACTTGCTATTACGGTGAAAGAAAACATCCTGAGGAAACCTGCATGCCCTAGAGTTCTCAAAAAAATGTTCCCGAAGGCGCGAAGTCTGCCAATCCTCACTTGGCCAGCGTGGCAGACTAGGGCTTTAACCCTCCCATTCTGAGAGGACCCATGTTCCAGCAGTAGAACGATAAAAGGGTCGATATCGAGGCTTGGTTTATGGTAGATTCAAGAGTTAACGTATGCAATACAACAGGCAACTTAAGTTGCGATGATGTGGTTAAACTTAAACTTAAGTTGCGGTAGTGCTTTACCTTCAAGCACCGTTACTTAACCACAAATACATACAAGTTGACCCGATAAAATGATTCTATCGTCATATATAGATTGTTATTCTACAAATTCTGTCGTTAAACAAAAAACTGTCTAATTTTGTTTCCTTAAAAGTAACAAAAAATTGTCTATTTTTCATTTCTCCAGAAGAAATAAATACGTTTCCATTTTGTTTAAATTAAAAATCCATTATGTGCAACGATATCGTCTTAATACTCACAGAGACACATTTAAAGTCGCAGAAGAAAACGAGAGCGTAATGGGTGTAAAAAATAAAAATGTGTTTCCGCTATAAAATGCACAGGAATCGAAATTCTTCATTAAACTGATTTCAAATGGCAGTCGTCGCGAAGTATAAAAATATGTAATAGAGGGATGTTAAAAAGGGGCTAATTATTAGGAGCCTGTGGCAGCAGCTCATTCCTTATGCATTCAGTGCGCCTTAATGCCTTCATTACCAGTTTAAAGTATTAAGCAAACTTTGAAGCAGGAAGACGTCTCACTGAGATTTGTTTAAGTGGTCTATCGTTCCCTCCGTAAAATATCGGACCGGAATTCTTTTATAATAACAATTGCCCCATCGAATGCCACAATTTTACTAAATCTGTAGGATCATAATGTCTTTACGCATTCACATGAAAATATATTAGATTGTATTCGTTGGCTTTTTGTTATTGTATCACTTAAAGGCTTCTGTTTGTGGGGTTTTATGCATTGATGTTTATATAAATATTAGGAATGTAAAGATCAAGAGGCGTCAAAAATAGATTTATCTCTTTGAGGGGTTCGGGTAATTGAGATAGACATTTTATTCGACGCAGGTATACAATATAACCGAATTTATTTCTACATTCAATATTTAGAGATACATTTTACTCTATAATTGTAGTCATGACCCAATTCTAAATCACAATTAAAATCGTTTAAATATTTGATCTTCATTTGCTTATAATAAAATCCCTAACGGTATGTTTTAAAATATGGAAATTTACATCGATATAAACGTAACTTCGCGCCTGTACCCCAAAGAAGTAGGCAGAGGAAAGCAGAACACACCATTTACACACATTTCACAGTTACGTTTACACCCCATTATGGAATAGATGGTGAGGCTATTGCTATACACCTGGCACCCATCCAGACTCCAAACCACTACTAGGAAATCTTAACTGGAAAAAAACTGTAGAAACGAAGCCGGGACCTCCCGTTCGGCAGTGGCACTTGCAACCAACACAACCAACGAGGCAATAAACGTTACATCGATCTACATCATTTAAATAAGATAAATCGTTAATAACCAGTAACATATTTGGACTATGATATGGTTTATGTAGGTTATTGACGCAAATATGTTATTTTCTACGAAAATCATACTTTTCCCGTTGTTTCGCCTTCTAACATGAGCGGCACGAAAACAATTATCGTTCTTTTAACAAGATGCTATACAACTCAGCTTTTTTATGGCACCTTATGAAATGAGAAATCATGACTCACAAGGGGGCATCTTCCCTTCAAACAGCAATCGGGAGCTGCTAATAGCCCAGTATTAGAACCATGCTTATGAGTTTCATTAGTAATAAGACCACGAGCGATTCATATAAGAACGTGCCTTTATTAAAAGCGACGTGGCTGTTTTGAAAAGTACTTAATAAGCGCGAGGTTTGGCTTGCCGTAGGTTCATGGCACAGAATACGTTTTTGTACAGAATATTCTGATGGACTGCATTCTTGTACTCTAATTGTGATAAATAATTTCACAGCGAAGTTATTTTTCAAACATTACAACTAACAGTGTATAGTTTTTTGACCGTGATGTTTACATTTAGATATCTGTACAATAAGCATAAATAGAACGCCATCAAACGGTGTGCCAGTTGTAATTTTACATGTACCTAATATTTTTATAGCAGACTTAACAGGAAGTTAAAAGTTAAGTCCTGTATATCCCTATGATATACATGACTTAACTTCCAACATACGGCGCCAAAAATCTCTTTAACATAGCTTAATAAATACTGGAGAAGTAACTGAAGTATTGCACAAAAAGTGACTACGAAGAACTTGGTTTTCGGTGCGCTTTCGTGTAATTTATGTATGACGGCGCAAATGCCAATTTATTGCTGAGTAATGGCACCGTTTGGAGATCTGCAAATGGGCTAGTCGAGTAAGAAGAGAAATGGTTTGAAACGTGCCCCGCTAAATGTATTTATAATTTATTCATCAGCTGATACAAATCTGAATTGTTATTGCAAAATTGTTCTACAATTTCCAACGCCTCAAATGTACTTATATTTAAATCCGGAAAAGCGATGGATTTTGTTTCGTCATGACAAACCTCATTGCGTCTTTGAATATTATATTGATGATTTACCAACAGGTGGGCAGACTTCCTATAAATAAACGTGTAATGTTCAATTTATTATAAATATGTACCAAACTTCTTCCAGAAACAATTTTAAGTCGAAAATACGCTAAAACAAATCTGACAAAATGTTTCATCTTTAAGTTTATTTGCGGTCCCAGATTACGAACTGTTATGTATTTATCTTAAGGATAGCGAAAGTCAAGAAGCAATTTATCCAGTAAAATGAAGTTTCAAATTTTAATAGACCGTCTCTGGGACCTTACAAGATTCGGTCCTTTGAACCAATGGTCGATTGCAAATTGCTTTTTCGACAATTTCGTTTCACCTTCATCAAATGATGCAAGATTAGCCACATTATTCGAAATAACGAAATTCTGTAACTACCAAAATATTGCTGAAGAGAACGTTTCCTTCCAAACATTTCATTAATTTTAAAATCTTATTTTAAAATGCTTATTTCTTACTTTTTCAAAGTGAGTAATAATTTGTCAATTATATGTAATGACAATGCAATAGTTGTCAAAAGCTTTGACCGTCTGCTATTACCCAAAGTAAACAACTCTTGTCTAGTTCATATGTACCTATCGAGAAAACAATCCAGTGTATTCTCTCGCGCGATCACATTGGTGCTGACTGTATTACAACGGCTGGACAATGAGTCGCGTTTAATCTAACTTTCTTTTCCCCTTCGTGGGCAAACAGAAAGAATAGCCACACCCACACAGGGAAAACACGACGGCTCTTAATTAATTAGCGAGCATTCCTTCATTGTGACGAACTAAGAGCAGATGTTTGTGAAAAAATCTTTTTATTTTAGATTAATACTGTTAGTTTGGATTAATACTTAATAATATAAGTTTTTCTATTTACACAAACTATAGGTACTATTGATTTATACTATGAAAGTTATATAGGACGACATATTACAAGGGCGACGATGAAAATGAGTGTAAACATTGAAGAACATGTATAACAATAAGTGTATTTTACCCAACAATATGTTCTAAATTAATACACTTCTGATTCTGATATTCTCGACAGTAGATACTAATAAAAAAAGTACCACTGTAACTGTAATTTCACTGTTCTCCATCTACATATTTACAGGATAGTAAAAAGTGTATATAAAAGTTATATGTAAAATTGTAATTTGAGAGATTCTGTATATTTACCATACAAATTTAATACTATTTTAACTCTTAGATCATTTCCAGATTACAAGACACATGTAAAACATTCAGACAACCAGTTATCAAACAATACATTATTTTATCTATCGTCTATCAAAAGGAATCTGAAGGCGGAAGTTTCAAGTAAGTGTTTAAAAATTTAAAATGAAGTTCCTGACGACATACATCGCGGCGCTCCCGATAAACATCCCCGGGCGTCAAGCCTCGCCGCACGCTTTGTTTATGTTCAACGCGGCTCGACATATCTTGTAACTTGCACCTTGGGCGGTTGGACCAATGCCACTACCAGTTTAAACAAGTTAATATGTCATTCACGCGTATGATAAATACAAGGAGACACTAATAATAATATAATAAACAAGGCGAATAATAACATTTCGAAGGCGGTAGATACTTTTTTGGGTTTCAGTAACTCCTTTCTCTCCGTTTAACATAATGGACCGATATTTTAAAAAGTTGGCTAGCAACAGCCAGATGCGGACAATTGATCAACTTTAGAATCTAATAGAGCGAATACAAGTTTTATATTGTAATACATAATGTATTAAATAATGATTTTTTGTAGTAGTGGGTCGAGATAGTATGGATATGTTCCCGGTGCTTGGCAATAGGCTTACCACTTATTCCATAGTATGACGCCAACGTGGGGGTGTTCTGCATTCCTCTGCCTACCTCTTCAAGGATTACAAGTATGAAGTTATGTTGTTATTTTACAATTTTTAATATTCAACAATTCGTGGTATAATTTTTAATTCTTCTTTACTCGAAAAAATGTTGTTTTTTTGCCTGACACTATACTCGAGCACGTCCTCACAGACTGTTCGCGGCGCTCGATTGCCAGTCGGTGATGGCAAGGGGTTCGCCACTGGTCCGTGCTTTGACATGTTCAACTAGAAATCATTATACATATATGCATAGATTAGCCATATGCTGACTAAAAATCCATTATTACATATAGTTACAAAAACAATTTATCTGCAGACATCGGCTGCGTACGTTGCGTCCTACAATGGAAAAGCGGGTGAATCTATTTCTACCTACAGGCCACAATACCGATCGGCGAATAACCTGGACCTTACCAAACGTAGACGTAGGTACTTACCTATAAAAAAACGATGGAATCAATGGTGAGTCTATTGCCATAGTCCGAGACCATACTCCGAACCATTAATAGAAAATTTAACTCAGAAAGTGTCCGATCCGATATTTGAACGTAGGATAGTCGTGCTCGCACCCAACACGACCATCGAGAAACATTCACTAATATTTAACTCCATTTTGCACAAAACTATAGAAATAACATCTTTACATTAAAAGTTATAAATTAATGTTTTCTTTATTTTTTATCTAAATCGTGCCTCACGTTGAAACATAAGATTAGTTTATTCACATATGACAATGTACATAATATGTGTACAAGTTTATTAGACTAATGGTTTGATCTTTTATCGATTTGTTAAACTCCAAATTTTTTAAACAGATGATTCGCTGAGCTCAAATTTTCAAGGTGAAGAATTTGATGATCAAAAAAGAAAATTTTGTAATGTACAACAATAAAGTGAGAACACATATTACGAAGTATATTGGATTTCATTAATATTTACTGGTAATCAAATTGAGATAATACTGACATCGTTTCTTTATACGAATGTTACACGATTGAATCAGATTCTTGTAAGTTTTTATTCTATATTAAATATATTCCCTGAAATACTTCTTCAGAATTCACATTAATGATTTCATAACTTTTATTGTTGTCACTTTCTCTTCAATATAACCAAAACTCAGTTGACTTAAAATAATGAACTTAAAATCTGTACAAATGATGTTAATTTTTTTTTTGTACGTATTAATATTATTTTTGTACGTTTCCAGATTTCGACGCAGACGACAGTTTAGCAGATACGTTCAAACTGCACACTACACTATTTTGTATACTATCTACTGTATCATCTCATTGTTAACGAAGGGTTGCATTCGCTTTCCTTATAATAGATCTTTACCTATGAAAGTGCCGTTCTGCCGTACTCTACATTTCAAATCAAAATAAATTTTCACGTAACTTCACGCCTATAATCCCCGAAGAGGTAGGCAGAGAAATGCAAAATACTCGTTTCAACGGTTATGTTTCCGTCCCACTATGGAATAGGTAGTGAGCCTATTGTCATGCATCTAGCACATATTCAGACTAAGAACCACTACTAGAAAATCTAAATTAGAAAATTTTATAGTGTTTGACCCGGGAATCGAACCCGAGACCTCCCGATCGGCCTTCGCACCTGCAACCAACACGACAAATGAGGCAGTCAAATTAATCTAATTTTAAAAATTATGGTTTTTCTAAATCGTCATTTTTTAAATAGTTAGTGTTTCGTTTTCAACGCATTCGAATGTTTTTCGTTATCGTAGATATGTTAAAAATTCGAGTAATTATGGAGTATGAGTACCGTCGTGGCAGCAAAGCGGCACTAGCGGCGCGCAACGTCAACGACATTTACGGAGCGAACACTACAAACGAACGCACCACCCGTTGTTGGGTTACCTAGTTCCGGTCTGGAAATTTTGAAAAATGAACCCCGTGGTCGTCCGAAAACTTTAATCAACAATTACGAATTAAAGGCGATTGTGGAAACTGCCGAAACTCAATCTACGGCTGAATTAGCATCAGCTTTCGACGTTAGCATCAAAACAATACAAGTCCATTTGCGTTAAATTGGCAAGGTAAAAAATCTTGACAAATGGGTACCCCACGAACTCAATGATGGCCAGCGCGAAGTACGCGTCGAGACGTGCCTTGCATTACTCAACAGGCATACAACTCAAGGAATTCTGTACCGCATTGTTACTAGTGATGAGACATGGATCCTTTTTGACAAAATTAAGTGGTCAGCAAGTAGGTTGGACCCTGGTCTAGCACCCAAACAATGCCCTAAATGAAAACTAACCCCTAGAAAAGTGATGGTCACTGTTTGGTGGTCTAACGCAGGTGTAATTCATTACAGCTTCTTACCATATGGGACGAGCATTACTGCAGATATGTACTGTGAAGAATTGAACACAATGATGGAGAAGCTTACACGCTTTGATCAAACCTTCGGCTCCACTGCTCCTGCACGACAACGCGCGACCTCATACTGCACAGCAGACGGTCTCCAGGCTACAAAAGCTGGGGTTGGAACCTTTCCGTCATCCACCGTACTCACCAGACATTGCGCCTACAGACTTCTACTTTTTTCAGAATTTGGATTACTTCTTAACGGGAAAAAATTCAATACCCGAGAGGCAGTAAAATATGCCTTTGGAGGATTTGTTGCCTCCCGTCCAGCTGATTTTTCAAGAAGGGCATCAATAAGCTACCAATGCGTTGGCAAAGATGCAATGATTGCATTGGTGATTACTTTGAATAACAAGAAATAAAAAGTAG
>DWEI01005942.1:0-10444 GCA_018245875.1 Mysoria ambigua | reverse complement strand
AACCGGAACACAGCAGCGCTTAACGCTGCTGTTATAAGGCAGAAATAGGTGTGGCGGTGGTGCTGCTGGAGTCGAACTACAGAAGGTTCTACCACCAATAAATAGACTATTTTTGTCTAAGGCGCTTATATGAACACCGTGCCATCTAGAGATATAAAAATGCACTATGTCGATGGTTACAGTATGTGTAACTCTTCCAGTCACCACTAGGTGGCAATAGCGACAAGAAAATAAATACGTAAATCTTTTGAAGCTGGACCCTTCTTTACTAGAGTTTTCAACCACTAATCTGTAAACCTACGGTTGAAAATTGGAAACCAGGACAATTCAACTCAAAAATAGAACACAATTATACAGAAACTGTAATAAAATTTATCTGTAGTAGAAATAGGAAAATCAAGGAAATTAAAGGAAAATCAAGTAATAATCATCTTCATACTCTTAATGATACTATTCGAATTAAAATTAACTTAAATATAAAAAAAAAAACTTTAATATATAATAAACTATCCGTAAAAGTTATCTTTGTCTCGCAATTTCTACATCGCGTTGGTATATTTTGGCCTGGATCCAGGTTCAGCGCTTGTTGCCATAAAACCTTCTCGGAAATAAGTAAAAGAAGTACTTGCTATGAAAAAATATTTTTTAATTAAATATTAATGGACGTATTATGCAGTTCCGAAATATTTAATTACCAAACAACGAAATAGAAACTTTCGGTATCGGAATGCTGTTAATTAATGTAATTAGTTAAAACATTAAAAAAATGTAACGTTTAATTGATATATAAATATTAAAAGCAAATTGTCATAGAACAAAAGTAAAAATAATAGGTTTGCAACCAACAGTAACAACAAGTTCAGGGTTTAATCATTAAATATGTCTTGTGTTACACGTTTTTAATTATGTATTTACATTCAGCCTTCGGTAACTAGAAAACAGGCTCTGTGTAATTTGAGGTTAATTAACCATGTGTGAATGTGACGATATTCGGAGATATTTATTTTCACTATGAACACATTACTTGTGATGTGATATGTTACGTTGATATGCCAATAAGTTTCGAATAATTTTGTATATTACAAGTGAATACAGCTGTAACTATTGCCGTCCTTCATTTAGAAAATATTTTTTATTAGCGCCATAGAAGTTGTAGTGTAATTAAAATTGTTTAATTCCTACATGCGATAAAATATCAAAATATGTCTCTCAAACACTTATTTAATATAAGTGTTTGAGAGACATATTTTACCGGCATAATGAAAATCAATGTAGGTTGGAAATATAAGTATTCCGTATTGCTGGAAAACTTACCACTCATACTTAAGTTCAAGTACATTTTTCAAACATTTAATAAAAAAATGTTAATTTTGAACGTTGTGGAAAAAACTTTATAAGATTAATTGAATGAGAATGTAGCGCACTAGAATGTTGCATATACAGAGTAACATAACCCACACACATGACTACTTCTATGGCTCTACAAGTATCATATTACGAGCTAAATATTCACTGAAACGATATTATAAAGGGTAACATAGTAAACCGATGCTATATAATATTGGTACCAAACGCTCAGACCTATAATTTTTATGAGAAACGAGTTACATCTCAACACTATTTCATCAACTTGCGCAATCCGCAACATGTGGGCGATAAATGTTTTCTTTCTTTCAAAACATGTAAACCCTTTGCATTAGAACAAAATTATAAATACTAATATTTAATTATATGTGAATATTATATCTAAGTTAAGGTGTATTATAATATTAAACAAATCCCTTAATTGCAAATTAAAAGTTAAAACTGTTACTTAACTCAGTTGGCCGCTGAGACTCGTTGGTGGCGCTCGTTACTTGTGGCACGCGGGTTCCAAATTTAAAAATCAAACTTAGAATAGATCGAGAAAACCGATATTTACACGTTTTTAGCGTATGAATACGACTGTTAATATTCAGTTTAGTGCATTAAGTTAAATTTTGAGCATATATTCGTGGGTTGACTCAATGTAAACTTTAATCGGTGTTCTTGGTAAGTATAAATGTCAGTTATATATGGATTGGTATATTATTATTATTTTATATAAATATTAAACATACTTCATATTATTGATAAAAAAATACAATTTAGCGTAAGAAGGTTACAATTCAATTCTAGTAGGAAATTTATACTATTGTAACAAATTAAATGTCAGTGATCCATTATTACCTCATGTTTTCAAGTTTCAAAAGTAATCACAAATTATTTTATCAATATTCATCATTAACATATTGGTCGTTCCACTTTTCACACGGGTCTCGTATTATAATTAGAAGGGTAAAGACCTTAATTTACCCCGGCCGAGTGCGGGTTAGCAGACTACACACGCCCCGGACCACGTTATTGAGAACTTTAAATTGCAGGTGTCTTCAGATGTATCAGGTTACAACGAGAGATATTTAAAGCATTAAAATACACATATTCTTGAAGACGAACAAAATAGTACCATTTATCAAATAATTCTAGCTACGTTCTATATAATTATAAAGATAACATAGTATTACGTCTGTATTTAGCTGAAGGGGTAGGCAGGTGGTAAACCATAGAAAAATAAGGATATTAATAAAATATTAAATCATGATAGGGACAGATCATTTCGTTGTTTTATTTCCTTTTTTAACAATTGTAAACGACGCAAGTCAACAGTAAAACGCTAACAAAATAAACCAGAAAAAGGCGTTTCAAAAATTTACTTTTAAAAATTTGGCTACATAAAGAATATAATTCCAATGACGCCCGTAGAATACGAGAAAAAATCAAAGAATTAGAATAACGTACGAGGTGATTAAGCTAAGCACATCTATGATAACGTAAAATTATAGACCGGTTCCGAATTTCACAACAAGTGGGCAGTTGTGAAACGTAGTAAACTCGTAGTTTGAATGCCGTAGGTTTTTTCCAGGGCACGCGTGAGGGCGACCTTTGAAGTCAAAACACGTAGATCTCGGTGCAACTAAAGATGTGCCATCCACTCGGATCAATAGAAAGTAGTGTAAACTATACATTTATAATTTTTATAATATTTAACTAGCAGGGCTCAAGAAATAGTTATTTAACGAGAAAAGCGATTTTAATAACATAACTGCTTTTTGGCATCTTTTGAATTTTTGCACGAATTTCGAAAAATATTTCAGGGTACTATGGATATTTATAGAAAAACAAACTTAAAGTTAATCAATTAGTTAACTGTGGGCGTAATTGCGTATGACGTTGCCTGGAAAATTGTACAAGAGTCATATTTCATACTATGTTTATTTTTTCTATTTCTTTTCAGTCATTATGCTACTCATATTATAAACGCGAAAGTTTGTATGTATGGATGGATGTTTGTCCCTCTTTCACGTAAAAATTACTTAATGGATTTTCATGAAACTTAACAATAGTATAGCTCCTACATCAGAATAACACTAGCGTAGTATAATAGCGCACTAATCTACCAATAGCGTACTTAAAACAGCGCTTTGATGTCCTTAGGACGTCGCACGATCGTCCATTGCGCTCTAATGCAAAACTCACATATCATTTTCCAGCAAATTCCATGTCATACTATGGCAAGTCTTTTACAGCCATCCGGATGTGGAATGCTTTGTTACTGTATTAGAAAATTTTGTAGTGTTCGACCCGGGAATTTAAATACATATTTATAGTTATTACATATTTGTTCTTTTCTTTATCAATGTGTATTTATTAGCGTGTATTATATTCGTTTTTATTGTTGTATTATAGCTTTTCGTACACCTCGGTCATTTATTAATTTCTCTTTTTTTTCCTAGCAGAAGGTTGTCTGGTAGAGATCGCTTGTTAGCGACAAAAACACCTTTTGTGTAATGTCCGTTTTGTTCACTTGTTGTTGTATTCTTTTCTGCTTCTGGATGTACAATAATGAATGATTGTATTTTTTGCAAATACGTACATAAATATTATAATACTTTACTAGTATGTTAATAAAGTGCTTTTATCTTTGAAGTATGTATTATAAATTTTATGACAAATATTTTATTAACATAGGTTTCTCCTACATAACAAGTGAACTGAACATAGTCTTCTCTTCATATTTTTCTCCTATTTACTGCGCTATTTCCTTGGCTCCTTTCCTGTCCTGATTCCTACATAATGACATTTATTTAATAGAGATCAATATAACAACAATATAGCAATATAACAAGGAAAACTGTTCTACTGGTCAATATTAGCGGAATACGGCCGGTGCCCCAATTCATACATCCGATACGACGTCAATAGGAACGTGGCCCTCTAAAACCGAATCATGAGCTCAATTTTCAGCGATCGCTTTCTGACTACTGAACATATATGTATCGTTTAATTATCGGCTAGTTTTTCCATTGACCAATGTCATGAGACCAGTACACAATCACATAAACTTGAAACACTCGCCAACCGGCAATTCAATCTGATATACTTTATGTCACTCACATGCTTAATTTTGTTTTTTTTTTTACATTCAGCCTGTCATACAGACTAGGAATGTTCATTAGAAATTATTAGTGGTCTATTGTTAAGCCAATAGCCAACTAAAAGTTAAGTTTTTTTATAAACATGTTCGATCATAAGGACTTCCTTATTAATTGTCGTCTAGCATTTTTTTGCGACAGATACTCGTAGATACGCATCGATTCGTTCGTTGGGCTGTCGGTTAATTATTTTCCAGATCTATAGTGTCGGGTGCGGGAGATCTCTTTACTAGATTGTTGCTCTTAATTTACATTTCGGGGCATGTGCGGATCGATGTCGACATGTACCTACTCTCCAGGTTTTAAACAGGTATAATTTTTATCGAAACTAGAACACTCGAGTAAATTTAATAAGTAGGTAATTTTAATAAGCGCTTATCAGTTCACAAATTAGTCAAGTATGTACCTACTAATTGTAAATTCTTTTTTTGGGTTTTATCGCCCTTTGTAGAAATGTCACAAATATCATTATACCCAATTATATTTATATTTATATAATTATATTTATATTGGGTATAATTACATTAAACCCAATTATATTTATATCTCGATTATATTTGAATTTCTCGTAAGCATTAGTAAGAACATTCCCACGATTCACCGGTTACGTTTTTTTGGGAATGTTCTGCATTCCTCTGCCTACCCCTTCGGGGATTACAGGCGTGAAGTTACGTTTTTTTTTACGTTTTTCATTAGTAAGAAAAAAGATAGACATTTTAAAACAAAAATACCAACGTTTAGTTTTTGTAGTTTAAAATGTCGTCCATGTTTGCCTTACCGGTGATATTTGCCTCATCAAGGAAGAATTTTGATCAATTGATATTGGGCGAGGTAGACTTCCCTTATCAATGCTCAACTTCGACGTTTCTTCTAAGACACGATTAGGTCATATACAATCAGCACTCTATAAAGTCTCGGCTTTGACGAAATTGACGACAATCATAAATAACACACTTAATTGGCAAAGAATCGAAAATTTAAAACAATGGAAACGTTGAATAGCTCGAATTTATTTAAAAAAAGTAACATTAAACGCTAATTTGTATGTTTTCGTTTGTTCAATTGTATCAGTTCAATTCAATTGTATCAGCAGTTTATTTGCGGCTGGCAGTGTTTTGGTTTGAAAATGAAAAACAGAAAATCGGCTCGGTCCCGTGTTATTGTTCCTATGCCCAGCAGTGGATGAACACTAACGGTGTTTAGGTCTATCGACAGTTACATGAAGTTACCATATTTATTAATCTTGATCTGCTGCGCCCTGAGCATGAAGTACGTCGTCTCAATGTTACTTCATGTCAGCTAGGGTTGCGCCGTCTTCACTTAATAATAATTTTATTCGTCTTTTAATTTATCCATTGGTTGATTATTAGTCAATTAATCCAAATTATTAAACAAATTTTTATTTCATCGTAAAAGACTATATAAAATGCTTATACCGTCAATTGACGGTAATTATATAAATAATTATCTCTATTGTATATTATATAAATAATTATCTCTATTGATTTTAAATGCACGCATCACACGCACCAAAAGAAGCTCTCGGCAGTTTCTTTAGAATAAAGCTTTTAATTCTTTACAATAAATAAAATAAAATAATTTACGGTTTCCTTACAATAAAGTCTCTTTACAATAAAGCGCTTTGTGTTAAAGTTGGTAAATTCGAAACAATGTGTCTCTGGAAAAAAATTAACCAAGTCACGATTAATTATTTGTTCTATCAAAACAATGATTTATGTTGATTAATGTCATTTATGCCTAACTCAAATGGTGATTAGTAATTCAGATTAATAGTTTTTTGGCGCAGAAAATAAGACAAACACACACAAGAAGACAAATAGGGTCTCACTTATGAACCTTACGCTTGGTAAGCGGGTTTAGAAGCGCATGGTATTTATTATTCATTAAAATGTAAAAAGAAATGACATGCCTGAATTCCTGAAGATGTAAGCAGAGGAGTGTAGTTGACTCCCACCTTCCATCGCGCTTACGACATACAATGCAATAGGGGGTGAGTCTATAATCATACATTTCAATCCGTTACAAGAAATTGTAAATTAGAAAAATGTATTAGGTAATACCCGACAATGAATTTGAACCCAGGACTTTTCGATCAGCAGTCACGCTTGCAACCAGTCATCCAACGAGGTAGTCATTCAGTATTTCTTATAATAAGGTCTAATAAATCACCCTTGAACTTTTTATTCTATACTTCACAACAGCCCTATTGGCCAGCCGGGGTATTTGTAAATCGACACCCAACGCGCAGCTCAGTAACATTACCGTCGGTGAAAAGTCGTACGGTCTCGCTTGACCACAGCTATGAAATTTGTTTTGTAATTAGATATGGCAACGCACATAAAAATTTCTTTCTTTTTAATTTACATCAAACCAACGTGACATTATACAATTAATATAAAAAAGACAACTTCATGCCTATAGTCCCCGATCAGGTAGGCAGAGAAATGCAGAATACGCCTACGTTTCACCAGATACGTTTCAGTCCCACGGTTATATGGAATAGGTAGTAAGTCTATTGCCAAGCATCGGGCATACATCCAGACACCGAACCGCTACTAGAAAATCTAAATTACAATATTTTGTCATGTTCAATACTGGATTTCAACAATTAATATACATACATTTTAACACCTACATTTTAATTAATCAAAAATGTATTTACCGTCAATCTTAAGCAACAACATAGTTTAGTGACAAAAATTTGGAAGCGTTACACAATTTGCAAACAAAAAGTCCATGAGAATTATGCAGCTACGCTGAATACCGAAATACGTTGATATCGTAAAAAAAAAATTACCTCTTTGTATTCATATGTTATCGATGAGTTACTCAAAATTAACCTTTCGTATATTTATACAGAACACATAATCAATAAAGATCAGCAGACCGAATGTAAAAATAATTGGCTAGTTGTACAAAGTATCTAATTTATTCATGTAATTACACGGCGTAGGGATTGTTGGAACAGACCCGTGTCGGCTATAATAAAGTAAAAAAATAACAGGAATTTCTTGGTCGATGTCATCATAGGAACACGAGAGTGGGACCGGTTGGGCCGTTCCCGGTAATTTTCGATAAGAACCCGTTACGACTTAAAGGAATGACAAGTTTTGTAAGTAATTGATTGATATTTTTATAGTCATTTACATCGTTAAAAGCTGAAGTCATATAGCTATAGGCAGTAATTGAAGGTTACCATCGGCTCGGTCCTAAGGAATGTTTCTATAATTTTTCTATTTATCAGGTACAGTGTTAGAAGCCTTCTTAAGCTTAAGCTCCATTGGTAACTTTGTTATTGTCCAAAGTTGTGATTAAATTCTCAAAAGCCATTGAACATCATATCTATGTTCAATGGTTTTTGACAATTGCTTATCTATACATCAGACAGTTTAAGAACGAATATTTTCAAGTTAAATTTCCCACTGTCTAAAACTTTGATAAAGGGCTTCAAATGTTTGTTGTACTAAAGTTATTGAAAGCAATTAGACTGTCATTTTGAAAATACTAGGAACGTATGAGTTCATCTAACCTACCCTTATACCTCTTTATGACTTATTGGGAATTTATTATTTTCGCTAAAATGGTTTACATATCTTTAAAGAAAACATATCTACGGGACAAATAACTTAACACAATCTATCTGCGTGTGAAAAAAATCATAAATCTGAGTCTAGAGGTATGAACATAACTGACCAATTCCTTTATGATTCTGATTGTCAAACTAATGCCTGATCGCAATGATGACAAAGTGTCGTATTAAGTGCATATTCGAGAGGTGGAACGGATCCAATTCGATCAATTGAGTAGTCAACCGGAAGACGATCATTACGAGTTACGATGAAATGATCTCGAAAATTCCATTCAAGAAGATACGCTGGCCGCTAGCTGTTAAGTACAAGTAAAATGCAGGTTGATAAGTTGTAAGCTTTAAATGGTAAAGGGGTCTCGCAATTTGAACTAAATTATTTATTTCTTTATTGATATTAATTTGATACTGAAAAATGAAAAGCGGAAAAGAAGAGCAATGGGAAAACAGCTTGAGGATATTTGTACGCGTTAATGTCATTTCTGAGGAATAGAAAGTGTTCATGATCATCAAAATTTTCCATATTTCAAGATACTGTTGGGCAGGGATCTCCTCTGGGAGTGACAAGGATACCCTTCCAATAATGTGAATTTGCTTTATAATTGACCCAAAATTATTATTAAGGACTCCAAGTAAAAATTTCCAAAGGTGACTGGTTAAACGTGGGTGTGAATTTCACTTCTCTGTTTACCTCTTGGAGGATAACAGTCGTAACGTGTTTTTTTTGTTATAAATTTCCTATAGAGGTTACGAAATTTTTGACGACAAGACAGTGAAAATCTACGATCAGATTTTACCGCTCAAGTCAAAGGTGCTTTACTATATGAAAATTTTTAGGCATATGTTTTCAGTATTTGTAGTAGACTTTATTCTAATATCGCTTATTTTGTCCCCAGTTTCCAATGACGTAAACGATGAAGGACCTGGGTCTGAAGATGCCTACTCGTAACGTCCTGACGGGGGCGGTCGTGAACTGGGAGGACGACGAATTGGCCGGTCTGGGCGACATGCCGGAAAACCTGACCCTGTCGTGGAAGGACCTCTC
The DNA here is from genome assembly GCA_018245875.1 of Mysoria ambigua. NCBI lineage: Eukaryota > Metazoa > Arthropoda > Insecta > Lepidoptera > Hesperiidae > Mysoria > Mysoria ambigua. The sequence continues at coordinate 1,281 of DWEI01005942.1, read as the reverse complement.
CGTGTACAGGAAAAAGAAACACCAGACCAGCATATGGCGGTCGCCCACTTACGAGGAAGTTAAGGTTCTACACGGAGGTATGGCTACAGTATCATTCCATTGAAACTCCAAATTTGATCCGCTTCTTGTTAACTTTTTTACACACATATATATACCTGCATGTAATAATAATATCTCGGGACATCTGCACCGCCACCTGATCCCGGGCTAAGCGTTGAGAGCGCTTGTTTTATGGTAACCGGACAGCTGATAAACTACATACATGGTACACAAAAGTACATAAATCTAAACACTAATAAAGATTCTTTAGATATAATATAGATTGCCTCGTTGGTCGTGTCAGTTGCAAGCCTGGCCATCTTCACGTCCTGGATTGAAATCCCCGGTTAGGTACTATCAGATTTTTCTAATTTATATTTTCTAGTAGTGGCTCGGATTCTAGCTGTAACTGGTGGATCGTGGAATTGTTCTATGTTCCCCTGCATAGATGATTCCCACCCAAAATAAAAATAGTTTTGTGATGAATACAATCTAGGATTGTAACAAAAAAAACATAACTCACCCTTGTAATGCCCAAAGAGATAAGCTGAAGAATTTAGTACACTCTCACCATGGAATAGGTGGCGTGCCTATTTCCAAACACAGAGCACATATCCAGACTCAGAGCCACTACGTGAAATCTAAATTAGACAAATCTGTTAGTGCCCAACCAGGGAAGTAAATCCAGCACCACCAACACAAAAAATCAGACAAATACTTGATGCTCATTTTTAAAAATCAACTATAACATATTTAAAGACGTTGCAGGTGACTTTTATGACTTAGCCAGTCATTAAATTTCAATATCTCACGCGTTAGCAGAGAACAACTGCATGGCCGTAAAATTGATGTAATGTGTATTTATTTATCATGTTGAATAAATGCCTCATTTTAATAAGAAGATATATGTTCTTATTAAATCAGCTCATTTACACAAAACAGATAACACGCACATAATTATATCATAAACATATTTAGATATTGTTTGAGGGGTGAATTGGTTGCTCCCGTAACCGGCACCAGTACATACTTATGTATATAAGTAGATGATGTAACTTCACGCCTGTAATCCCCGAAGGGGTAGGCAGAGGAATGCAGAACATTCTCACGATTCACGACCAACGAGACAGTATATAATTAGATGTCTTTAAAATAACATTTCAAAGTATTTAGAATAACATCAATTGGCCCGTTGATGCAGAGATTAGTGAATCTGACTGTTGCACTGCGGTTCGTGCGTTC
>DWEI01005941.1:0-10444 GCA_018245875.1 Mysoria ambigua | reverse complement strand
GATGAAATTATTAGGTGTCCTAGAAAGCTATAAGATAAACTTGTATATATTAAATAGTTATTTACATATTTTAGCCTGAATAAAAATTGGTATTTAATATTACGATTGTGTAAAATGTTCGGCAAAGAACAGTATTAAAATCAATTAGCATTAAAAATAAGATAAACCTTTCATAGCAACTTTAGCTACACAAACCCACTATCGAATGCACTTTCTATCCGCTATCTAATGCAATTGTTTAAGAAGAAAACAATACATCGAAAAATTTCATATACAACTTTGCAATTATATTAAGCGTATTAATATTAAAATAGTTGTGTTATTGGAAACTTGTTATGTTTTTTCATACTAAAATTTGTGAATCTGTCACTTGTCAATGTCTGGCACCGGCTATATAATATAATTTATCTAGAATCACACAATTACAACTTTTCGTTTCTGGCATTATTCATGTGCTTACACGAGTAGGACGCAGTCTGTTTCATATATTCGTTTTAATATTTACCAATAAGGCCAATAGAATTAAAGATAGTAGCATCCTTTAAATATATACGTTGTTTTGATCATTCTTGAGATAAGTCGACTAAAAAGAACTAATAATGGTGGTGAGGCCGTATAATGAAGAACTAAAATATTTAGAAAAAATCAATCCACATTGTTGGAAGATCAAAAAAGGATTTCAACCTAACATGAACGTGGAGGGAGTGTTCTATGTTAACAATACTCTCGAAAAACTTATGTTGGATGAGTTGAGGAACTCTTGCCGGCCTGGCATGACTGGTGGCTTCCTACCCGGCGTTAAACAGATTGCAAATGTCGCAGCCCTTCCTGGTATTGTGGGTCGGTCAGTCGGCTTACCAGACATACATTCAGGATACGGATTTGCAATAGGTAACGATTTTATAGTGACATATTTTGTTTGTTAATATTTTCATATACTATTTTGTTGTTCAAGTAACACCACTATCACACTCAGGTTTAAACATAAAAATGAATTATGTATTATTTAAGAACTATTTTGTTAACCATAAAAATGGTTATAGTGGGTTAACATTAAAAGCTAGACATATGCTGTCACAGACTTTTATATAAAACTTTTAGAGGAGAATAATTTTGTAATACATGATTTTTGAGTAACTTTCACTGTTTGCAAAGCACACACAAGGAAAGCTCTAAAATTTGCTTTTGTTACAATATTTTTTATTGTTGCTCCTCTCCTATTCATCTTTGCGTGATGTTATATAGCCCAAAGCCTTCCTCGATAGATGAGCTATCTAACACTGAAAGAATTTTTCAAATCAGACCGATGTTTCCAGAGATTAGTATGTTCAAACAATCAAACAAACAAACATACTCTTCAGCTTTATATTATTAGTATAGATTAATTTACAGTCTTAGTGCCTAACATTTGCACAGAACTATGTATAATCTATAGTTTTTCCATTAATATTATGTGTAAGTCAATCATAAGTTTACCATTAATTAACATATTTATTGTAAAATTTTCCATTATGTGACAGTATGTACATGCATGTTCTGCTAAGTATATTTTATCATAGTTTAGATGATATAACAACATACGTGTAATCCCTGAAGAGGTAGGCAGAGGAGTGTAGTAACACCACTATCACACTCATTTTTAAACATAAAATTGAATTACTTCCACATATCACCAGTTACACTTATATTCCACTATGGAATGGGTAGTGAGCCTATTGCCATAGACCAGACACAATTTTGGCCTCCAAGCCAAAACTCGAACAATTTAAATTAGGAAATTCCTTTAGTGCTCTACCTGGGATATTTCACCACTACCAGAATAGGTGGAGAGCCAATTGCCATACACAGGGCTCATATCCAGAGTCTGAACGATCAGAATTCTAATTTAAATTTTCTAGTAGAAAAATTTCTAATTAGAAAATTTTGAACTGTTTAACCCGGGAATAGAATCCTTGACCTCCCAATCGGCAGTTACACTTGCAACTAACATGACCAATGACCAATAAAATGAAATTTTCAAAAGACTGACGGTCTTTTTGATAGTCGTTGCAAGAATAATTAAATATTGAGATATTTAAGAATAAGATTGAGATAATTGAGCAAGAATAATAATTAGAGATTGAGTCCTGGGTTTAAATCCAAAGTAATTCTAATTTAAATTAGATTCTGCTAACTTAGATTTTTTTTGAAGGGGTTCAGTTTAAATTTTTGACCATTCTATAGCAATAGGTTTAACCTCTATTTCAAAGTGGAATAAAAATGTAACTGGTGAAATGTAGGACACTTCTCCACCTACCTCTTTGATGAATACAGGTGTGATGTTATACGGAAGATTGAAATATTATACTGGTAATGATGAGTATTGATAGTGTTAAATACCTATCATAACAAGGTTAATTACTTGAAAACATCATAAGGAATATTATCTAAACTTATGATTCAATATACATACATATCATGAATGATGCATGCAAGCATTATCATCAATCATTCATAATTTCTCTGAAATTATGTTGTGTTTTAAAAATGAATGTGTGCACTTTAGTCTTTTCACTTAGAATCAGAAGCATTATAACATGGCATGTCTTATGTATAAGCTCTGGATAAACACAAAGATGAATACTGAAACTCATAGGCCCAGTTTGTTGTTTTATGTCAAATAGATTATTTTCATTAGCGATTCAAGTATGTATTTTTTGTTGTTTTCAGGAAATATGGCTGCATTTGATATGTCCAATCCAAAGTCTATAGTGTCGCCAGGTGGTGTAGGCTTTGATATAAATTGTGGTGTACGTCTTCTGCGCACAAACTTGCATGAAAAGGATGTGCAGCCAATTAAGGTAGGGCTCATTTGTGAATCTTGATGTTTAATGTGATTGAACACTTCACATTGATCATTATCATTGATATCTAAGTATAAGTCATTATAAGATAAAGTAATGAATTAACTTGGAAAATGACGTAACTAATCCTCTTAATATTACGGGAATCTTTAAAAAAGTATGTTGTTATCATTCAAAGGTTCTGGTAGATGAAAGATCTAAATGAAATGAAATAAATATTAAAAAGAAACATTCTTCTTTTTTTTTTCCTTTTTTATGTAAATATTAAAAAGAAATATACCAAGATGAAAGTATAAACTAAATTAATTATTGAAAATAATTGCACTTGTCCTTAAATTGAAAATAGTACGTATTTATTACAAGCTGAATTAAATTCTGCTTGATCTTTAACCAAATTGGGCTTTTTTAGGAACAACTAGCTCAAAGTCTTTTTGATCATATTCCTGTAGGAGTTGGATCTAAAGGTATCATTCCAATGAATGCTCGGGATATGGAAGAGGCTTTGGAAATGGGTATGGATTGGTCTCTGAGGGAAGGATATGTTTGGGCAGAGGATAAAGAGCATTGTGAGGAATATGGGAGAATGCTGAATGCCGACCCCTCAAAAGTCAGTCTCAGGGCAAAAAAGAGAGGTTTACCTCAACTAGGCACTCTTGGAGCTGGAAATCATTATGCTGAAATACAAGTTGTAGAGGAAATCTATGATAAATATGCAGCTGGCAAAATGGGGCTCGAAAGGCTGGGCCAAGTTGTTGTTATGATCCATTCAGGAAGTAGGGGATTTGGTCATCAGGTAGCTACAGATGCTCTAGTACAAATGGAAAAGGCTATGAAGAGAGATCAAATTGATGTGAATGATAGACAATTGGCTTGTGCTAGAATAAAATCAGTTGAGGGTCAAGACTATTTGAAGGCAATGGCTGCCGCAGCCAACTTTGCTTGGGTCAATCGTAGCTCAATGACCTTCCTTACTCGACAAGCTTTTGCCAAACAGTTTAAAATGGCCCCTGATGATTTAGACATGCATGTTATATATGATGTATCACACAATATTGCAAAAATAGAGGAACATGTTGTGGATGGTAAACTGAGGACATTGCTGGTTCATAGGAAGGTAATTATTGGATTATTTTGTATTTAATGGAGCAGAAATCATAATTCAGATCTAATCTGAAAATATATTATGTTTTAGGGTTCTACCAGGGCATTCCCTCCGCACCATCCACTCATACCTGTGGATTATCAACTGACAGGCCAGCCTGTGCTGATTGGAGGGTCTATGGGCACTTGTAGCTATGTTCTAACTGGCACTCATCAGGGCATGACTGAAACCTTTGGATCCACATGCCATGGAGCTGTAAGTTGTTATTACTGTAATTTGTTTTTATGTTTATCATGCATACTGTGATGATTATGTGAAAAAACCTATTAGGGATGGCCTGTGTCCAGCAGTGGATTGAGAAGATCTCATGATGTTATATCACACTTCTCTAAACTATTAGTTTTATGTATTACTTGTAATAATGATGGGAAAACTTTGAGAATCAATATTCTCCAAACTAAGGTGTCTGAGACTCATGAAATGTAGCAAGGGTTTGTGATTATGTACATTTCTCTTATTATTAAATTTTCTTTTTTAAGGGCCGAGCACTTTCGCGGGCGAAATCTAGACGAAACATTGACTACAAGGAAGTGTTAAATAAACTGGAAAATATGGGCATATCCATCAGGGTCGCATCCCCGAAATTGGTTATGGAGGAGGCTCCGGAGTCATATAAAAATGTTACTGACGTTGTCAACACCTGCCATGCCGCAGGCATTAGTAAAAAGACTGTAAAATTACGACCCATTGCTGTTATCAAAGGTTAACACTTCTGTAACACCAGATGTCTGATTATTAATTAATATGTGTATACATTAATTACATAATATATGGTATCTTATATTGTATCTTGATTTATTAATATTTTTAATTATTCGTATTAACTGTTCCATAGTATAAGTGTACAATGTGTACTGTCATTATGTGTTTGCTTGCTGTATGTAATAAATTTTGTAATATTCATTACTTTTTCTTTTCTTTGAAATTGAATAAAAATACAATTTACTTTTGTAACATTTATTCTTTCATAATAACAGCTAACAATTCAACTATATTTGATCATAATTAATACTGTGTACATGTTGACTAACTTTGGAGGTATTTTAATTACTAATTTATTTGATTGGGTGTTAACAAAATTACATTTTCAGTTTATCAGCTATGATAACAAGTAGCACAGTTCCCAGAAAAAATAATCCCGGTGGTAAAGCATTCGTTGTGTTATCTGGTTCCTCTGTAACAATACAATTATTATCTGATTAACACTGTCTTATGGGTTACAAGAAATCAAAAATCTAAAATATGTCAGTACCACAGTTAAGTTTATTTTGATTCGTGTCATCTGTCACCCAATTCAAACATCGTTCAACTGCAGATTCCCATCGAACACGACGTATTTCACGTTCTGTAACAATTCATTTTGGAAATTTAAAATAAAATCAAATTAATATGAAAGTATACAAATATTTTTTTGGGCGCAACAACTTCGGATTGTAATGCTTGACGCTACATATACATGCAAAGTTGCGTTATACTACCTTCGCTAGATATAGCTGGCATGAACGTGTCCGCTGGTGGGCTGGGCGTGCTGGCGGGCCACACGCGCAGTGCGTGCCCGGCGACTATGGCGGCCCCTAGGGCCGTGCTCTCCATCATTAGCGGACGAACCTGTTGCACCACATGGCGATGGTTAAATTTACATTATATTATATACCTAACATGATTTTTACATCTTTTTCCCTTATTATTTATAGTAAAATAAATATTACATTAATTTTCAGTTAACCATTATATTATGACATGTAAGGACCAACAAAAAAATTCGACGTAGTATTGTATTATTTTCGCATCTCGAAAACTCTATAACTATAGAGGTTCAATTTACAGACAGATGGAATATTTAAAATATGTAACGTTAATTTTTTTTGTATTGTATATATTTTTACAATAGAACGTTCCATATTTCCATTTCAACGTACAGAATATTTACACGCTTCATGCGTGAGTTGCACAGTTGAAGGTGGGGCTCGACGTGCCGTACTCGTTGCCGTTTACTGAGAACGTTTGTGTATACTATCTGTGCTTCGTGTACGGTTAACAGATACAGTTAAAAGTATTAAAACCCTATATAGGAAATCGTACATATACCAATTGTTAAAACTACAATAGGGTGAACTCGCCAAGAGCTAATTTTTGCACACACGGGCCTTCTCCATGAAAGGATTTTTCTCTTTATTCCCCTGCTAAGCATGCGGGTTGAGGATAGCAGAGCAAACCTTGCACCGGGAGCGACGGCCAGCGGATGCGGCCTTGCCTAAGTAGGCCACGCCATACCGCGATGAGTCAACAGAGGCAACTCGACCTAGCGTTGCCTCTGTGGTGGCCGAGATAGGGGTCCCAACAGACAGAGGTCCTTGAGTCCCGACAGGGGTTGGGGCAGAGTACTCTTTTCCTACCCCGACACGGAGCCCGCCTTTAGGTGTCACAAAAATGGAACTCACGACGGGTATTCCGAGTACGTCGGCTTGCATCTGCATGAGCGCGGCGTTTTGCGCCATGCCGCCGTCGGCGAGCAGGCGGCGCAGCGGCGCGCAGTCGGCGGCCATGGCGGCGGCCACGGCGCGCGCCTGCTGGCACACCGCCTCCAGCGCCGCGCGCACCACGTGCTCGCGCCGCGTGCAGCTGCTCACGCCGCACATTATGCTGCAAGCGGTAATCTATAAGTAATCAGTACTCTTTAAATACGGTATTCGATAAAAAGGTATACATATTAGTATAAAAGTACGCACATATAACGGTATACGGCAAAACGTTATTTAAATAGTTGAAATGAATAATCAATAGACAAAAATTTAATACAGGACATTTTCGCATACTCTTCACAGCATACTGATTCGCAAATCAGATATCAAGAAGGCTTATGTTATGACACCCAGACAGCTGCTAAATAATATACTTAAATATCTGCTTTTTATACTGTCCCGAGTGTACCATAGAAAGAATAACAGATGTAACAATTACGAAACAGATATACATTTTCACAGTTTACTTGTACGTGTTTATATATAATATAACTAGCAAGTATATATAGACGTATGAAACGTTTACCCTCTGGCGTCTTTTCTCCAGTGCGGCGAATAGAGCCCATTAAATGCGGGTACAAAACAAATGCTGCCCTCTTCATCGTCCGTCACCTTGGTGGCCAGAGCCTCTGTATCGGACACGTCGCCCAGTATGCCCAGTCCGTCTTGTAGCCACTGTAATGTGTCGCCTACGTGAAGTATGGTGTAGTTAGTCCTTATATGAAATGCATACTTAAACAAGTTCCTCCCTAGTGGAACAATCGGTAAATAATTGTTTGTAAACAATAATTACTTAGAAGTAACAGCTAATAAATACCTGTAATAACAACTAATAAATACCAATTTTACAGGTAAATGAAATTAATATGACAAAAAAAGGAGCTGGAACATAATCTATCAATTACCTAAATGATAACTTGCTATAAGAATAACCTTAATCGTGTTATGCTATTTTCATGCAATAACTATTTAATTTTATAAATGGTAGTATACATTTGTTTAAATACAAGTATTTTTATAGACTACCTATAATAGACTGTTGCTTACCGGCTATTGCGACTGACCCCTCCAGAGCATAAATAGGCGGTGAATCTGCTCCAAGCCTGTAGGCTACAGTTGTAAGGAGTCCATTTTGCGAGTGTACTATCGATTCCCCTAAGATTGATATTAAAAAGACAATTAATACAAAATTTAAGTATTCTACTTTATAATACAATAGAAAATAGCGTATATAAAATTAGAAAAAAACAAGAAACAGATGATCCAATGTCTATGAATGGAGCAATTTACGGAATTTTTTTATTCCGAAGACTAATAAATTAAGGGAGATCGCTGTGGGTGAACTTACTAAGCAGTAGGTCAGTTGTGCAATGGGCAGTTGTATATCAGGGTGAAGGTATACGGATTATACGAATTGTATGAAGATAACGTATTATTATGTATGAAATGATCACCTGTATTGTACAGCAGAAAACAACCTGTGCCAAAAGTGCATTTTACTTGTCCAAATTTCATGCAATTTTGCCCAACTAAAGCGGCCTGTTGATCTCCAAGACACTGGAAGTTATACAAACATATATATTATACATACTTTGATTTGAGCCATAGACATATTTGTTTGTAGAGAGTGCAATTGTTATATGTCATCTTTTTCTGCTGTTATGTAAAAAAATATTTGTAAGTTGGCTTGGATGTAATATACATTTTTCAAATTTTGTTTAAGCTGAGGTCAGCAAGTACCAAAGAAAAAATAACAAGTTTCATCTAGATTATTATGAAATACAGTTGCAGTTTTAACATTATGCTAGGACAGATATAGACCATAAGTACAAGCCAGCTAAACACTTACACCAGCTATCGGAGTACCAACAAGAGATCCAGTTGCTATGTAGCCGTATATCTCTGCAGAACTTTTTATCTTTGGTAAAATCTCTATTGGTATTTCAAAGAAGCGAAGGAGCCCTTTATCCCACTGTAGGCTTTTTAATGACATTAGCTGTGTGCGTGAAGCATTTGAGACATCAGTTATGTGGACCCCACCACGGCTGCCGCCAGTTAGGTTCTGTGAAAATTTGTGATTACTAAAATTTTAAATTTAGAAAGTACATAATATAATTTTCATTTTATAACAATCAGTAAAATAGTATTATCCAATCCATCCAATTATAATAAAAAGAAAAGTTTACACATTAGTAGGCTTGATAAAGAACAGTAAACATACCCATATTAGCCATGAATCTACAGTCCCAGCCATGCACTGATTAGATGCTACAGCTTGTTTGACAGCAGTTACATTTTGTAGAAGCCATCTCAACTTTACCGAAGAAAAATATGTAGACATTGGAAGCCCGCTGGTTTGAGTCACAGCGTGGACACATTGTGCACTTTTGGTTTCAACAAGATTATCAACAATTTTTGAAGTTCGGACATCCAACCATACTGTAAATCGGAATTAGTACTTCATATATAAATATGCATCATCATTACCTCTTACATTGATTTATGTATTTTAATGAATAAACTGGAAAATTTTATGATGATTATAACTTCATTTTTGTATGACTGATGGAATAATGATATTCTGAGATAACATGAATAACATATTCCATTCTGTTCTGTATTATATTTAATCATCATCAGCATGTTCTTATTCAGTCCTGCATGTAGGCCTTTCCTTGACTGAGCTCAATCTTCACATCTTCATTTTCAACCACTTTCAGCAACTTTGTTTATATACTCCTTCCCCTTAGCTGGGTGGTGTCATATGTATGTCAATAATGTACGTGTTTGACTTACCTATGGCACTATACAGTGGTTCCCCTGTCACAGAATTCCATACTATTGTAGTTTCTCGCTGATTAGTGATACCGATACCAACAACATCTCCTGGGTTGATGTCTAGTTTTTTGAGATTATCAACTGTTACCTGCGAGCAGATATAGTAAATGACAATACCAAAATAACTGAGATGTGTTTTATTTATAATGAAAAAATATAATTTATATAAATTATATCTATATAAATATCAATAAGAATATTTATATTTATTCTCTTACTTCAATACATTCTAACACCGCACTAAGTATTTCTAAAGCATCTTGTTCTACCCAGCCGTCTTGAGGGCTGAAACGTTTCAATGCTATTTGATGATATGTTAGAACTTCTGATGTGTTTGCTGCAAATACCTAAAAGCAATATATTCAATTTCAATATGATTTTAAAATTGTCCATAATTGCAATTACAAATATAGTTTTCAGTTATTGTAACGTGATAGGGACTACCAAAAATTTCACATTCGATGTTCCTTCATCCACAGCGCCTATCAATGGGCCAAATTTTCCGAATTCACGCATATTATATAGACATATCTATATTGTTGAAGTGTCTTTCAAATATTCGTTATGATTTGGACCGTTTAAAGGTGTATTAAATTTATTTAAGGCGTCATTTTTATCTCTTACGACAATAATATAGTCAAGAAGAGACCGATACTTGACAGATATCAATCGCCGATCAGCTGATGTGAACTGCGATCTAAACTGCATTCCACTAAGAGTTAACAAAGCCCAAAATATTCTATTGGCTATTCCACATGACACTCACTATCGTTGTGGTCGCGGTGAAAACGCTATTAATTTACGTCATGTCTCACACTTACATGGAAATCGCATCGACTATTTCAAGACCTGGTTATCGTGAGCGTTGTCAGAATCAGAGAGATTTTAAAACGTCAAAGCTATATAGATACCCAATACTTTACTATCAAGTGTTGTTATTATATTTGAATGCTCGAATGGATCCAGAATCCATTCCACCTAGACTTACGACCGCAACGCTTGCGCCTTAGTAGAACAGTAAAATTCGTGGACGTGCGCGTGATCCTTGTGAATGCTAAGTGGAACGCACTTCTACTGAT
>DWEI01005940.1:0-10445 GCA_018245875.1 Mysoria ambigua | reverse complement strand
TTAGTATATTACAGTAGAACATTCTTCATGCTATGTTTTTATTAGAATTGGTCTTTACTCAATTACTCGCAAAGTGTCAAGAACATTTATTCCGGCTGTCCGTCGATTACACATTGCGCACACAAGTCAAAGAATTCGAACATTTTTAACGAATGCAAATCGTCTGCCCTTTCTCTTGCATCTCGGAACGGGGGATACAAGACGGAACATTGGCCATTCATTTCCCTCGTCGGATGCAAACAATGTTATCTGTATTATTAATCCACGATAGAATGGAAAAATCTAGAAAGAATATTGCAGTGGGATCTTTATCTACATAGTGGTACTAATAGCGTAACTGTAGAGACGTGGATATGTATTAATCCTCTGCTTATCACCTCGGCGGATATAGGCGAACGGATATAGGATATAGGAAAACGTACGGAGGCGGATATAGGCGGCGTAGTACGTAGGCGGATATAGGAAAACGTACTTGAAGAATAACTTTATTGAAAATTGTGTCCACTTTCATATGAATTGTCAATATGTCAATTTCAAATTAAGAATGCACATTATAACGATATTGCTTTCTTTTGAAACTGGATGTACGATACATTGATAGTATCTCCTCGAGGAAGGAGCTTATGGGATAGTATATCTTTCCAATCTCAAAGGAAGATATTTTAATTTGATCATTAAATATACTCGTATTTATTTCAATAGGATAAACTCCGATTGAACAAAAAAAAATCGATTTAATTAGTTTAGTGCATTAATTGATTGTTATTGAGATCTTCAATTTTGTGGACCGTTTGACTGTTATAGTTTGCTATAGATAATTGATTATTTTCAAATACAAATTTATTTAAATAAAATTCAAGGTCATCCTACCATCTATTCCATAGTGGGAGGTAAACGAACCAGGTGGAATATGGGAGTGCAGTACGCTCCTCTGCTTTTTTCATTGGCGATAAGCGATACGGCGACTAAAATACCGAGAGGAATTACAACTATATAGATACTGAACGGTCCGTAATCAGATCCGAGTCAATATCTTGAGCCGTTATCGTAAAAGCCTCGTTGAGATTAGGGCGTAATCCTAAAAAGCAGCTATTGCGTAATTGCATAGAACTCATGAAACACTATAAAGGCTAAGCGGTCGGATTCAAAATAATGTGTTTTACATTTTCGCAGCGACGGTATCTGCGACATAAAACGGCCTGTAATTTATTCTATTGCTGAAAGGGTTGGGTTGGCTCGGGGTGGGAATTACCCAAGGTGGGTGTTAAAGGGTTAAGCCGAATATACGGGGTCGCGGCGCCGGCAAACTTCGTTAATTTATGCGCTTAAAAATGTCAACTGAAAATTATGACGCCAAAACACATTTCCTATTTCATAAATGTGTTTGTGATAATATTGCCTCGTTTTATTCAGTACCTTTGTTGTGTATTAACCCGTTGTTCTGGGCCAGTTGAACCATGGAATTAGAAGTTTTCCTTTTTTTTAATGTTCATGAGTACTTTTTTATTATTAGTGATTCTTGGTATGTACATTTATGTGTACGGTAAAAAGTATATACATATACGTCGTAAACGTAACATCACGCTTGTCATCCCCGTAGAGGTAGGCAGAGGAGTGTAGAACAGTCACTATAGCCAATGCTATATGAAAATGAAAATCAGCTAAGTGTCGGTGTTGTTTAATAAATTCGAAGTCGGCCAATAGGTACATGGCCAGCGTGGCGGACTATGGTCACAGCCCTCTAATTCTGAGATGATGAACCTATTTTGCAACAGTGAAATGATAAAGTTGTATGAAAAAATAACTATTATCAATTGTGTTTGTAGAAATATTACATACAGGTGTTATTGAAACATTTCATTAATATGAATATGATATTCGTTGTCAATATTGTTTTTATGTACCGTTCGATTTTGCAAACAAAACATAGAGGCAAAAAGGAGATAAATTGTATTCTCCTTGTATCCCTTATTAAATCTTCTTATATCTTAAGCTTTCTTAAGTTTAGAAACACTTGAATAACAATAATCGCTGCAACATTAAATAGGCCGTTGTTCAGTGATAATATGTATATAATTATTATTATATCATCATGCAAGGTCGTTATTGGGATAGGCAGAGAGGATTCAGTGACAAATATTAATGTAGATGTCTTTCTATAACCATGTAGGTTTCGAAAGATCAATTATTACGAATTTGACTGGTCTGGTTGGTCATATTGGGTACAAGGTTCTGGGTTCAAATGAAGGGTCGAGCACTATGTTTTTATGTAATTAAGTTTTTAGTAGTGGCTCGCATTCTGAGTTTGTATCATAGTGGGACGTCAACGTAACTGGTAAAACGTGGGAGCGCATTGCACTCATCTGCCGACCTCTTTAGGGATTACAGGTGTGATGTAACGTTTACGTATTATTACGAATAAGAAGCCCGTAAAGTTGTTATCTGATACTAATCGGTAGGACAATAATAACAAATTGACCTGGCTGAAAAATTGTATTATCTCAACCATGTAATGTGTAACGCTCATAAATTTTCATCAAATAATTTCATTGAATGTTAATTGATGCAATCGTTTCGAATCAATGAACAGGAAAATAACATTAATTATTATATAATCACGTTAGTTCCCCGTTAGGGCAGGCAAAGTGCAAAAACTAAATGATAAATGAAAAAATGTATAGTAAATTTTCTAAATCGCCTTTATAAAACTTTTAATAGAGGGAAACTTTTAAAATTAGTTCATAAATATGACAGGACAAGGTGAATTCTAGCTATTTAAAACACAGTTTCAAAGTTCTCAACTTACAGTTGTAAAATCAACGACCCAGTCGTTGCGAGTGTGTTGCGGCGTTGATAAGGTGCGAATTGAAACAGCGGGGGTTAGGATGGATCTCTCATTATTAAAATATTCCGATGAGTGCGCTGTGCGTCGTTCGCGCTAGGCGAGCGCCCTGAGATAAATCTTTGGCGCCATTGTTTCGTTGATTGACTTGTTTTCGCACTTTGTGTAAGGATTATTGACTAGTGGGGTAACTTTTCGTTTAAAAGTTACATCAACATTCAAATTCAAAATGGTTTATTGTGGACAGTAGGTAAAAATAAATTACAATCATAGATCTATGCTTGGCGCTATGTCCTGCCTACATAGGCGTACAATATCTAATATCTGCGCATTCCGTCAGGCGGGGAAGGCGTCAAACGCAACATATAATTTTAAAAAATATACATATAAATAAATATTGAGATTACCACATGTCCTTTCTATAATCCAGGTTTGACAAGCACAGTGGTATTAGGCATATAAACACACCATTATATCGATTAAACCAAAATACTGTAAATAATTCAATTATCATCTGTTCTACAGGCATAGCCCACCAGCTAGCGGGGCTGCCTGGCGGTGAGTGGGGCGCGCTGGCTCGACACTACCCCCCACCCCTCCTGCCGAGCCATCCGCATTTCACGCCGCACGTACTGCCACCTGCGCACGCGCAGCACCAACACAGCCTACCCCCGCCGCCGCCACAAGACACAGGTGAGGAAACTGGTGTTCAGCTGTAGTTTATAAATTCAGAAATCACTCGGCTAAGTGGTAAAGTCTCAATATTATTATAATTATTTACGCTTTCGTTTATACTGCTTACAGACGTGACGTCAGAAAACCCTACTACAATGCACGCGCACAGTACGACAAGTCCAGTAAACTCGCGACCCGGTTCCCCGGACGACGATATTTCTGTCACTGCATCGAGCAGCCCGCCACCGGACGAGCGCCCCGGCGCCTTCACATCCGTCGCCAGAGCCAGAAAACCGTTACAGCCGCTACCGGCACCTTCTAGTCTGTTCCACAGCGCGTTAGCTGCGCAGTTGTTCCTCAATTCTCCCTTACTGCCGACGCCGCCAGCTTGGCTGTACTCTCAGCTGTACGGCGGGTACGACTGGTGGCTAAGACCGCCGCTGCCTCAAGAAGATTCCAGCTCGAGTCCGGATAGGGAGGAGGAGGCGGGTTCCACGGCGTCCAACGCGGCGAAAAAGAGGCCGGCGTCGCCAGACTGGAGCGAGGAGAGTGTGAGGACCCGCAGCAAATCCTTAATCACGTCAGAGAGACGACCCGTTGACGTGTGGCGTCCGTATTAGTTGGAGAATTGACGTTGTGTACGATTTGTGACAAATACAGGAAGTATATGTGTAGTGGTGGGTGGTCGGCGAGCGTCCGTCCGGAGTTCGGCGTGAAGACTGGCTGGGTGAAGTGTAAATCAGTGAAGTGTAGATCATAGAACAATAAGATTGCATACGAATTCGGTAACATAGTGATCATTGTCTATATGTGTTTGTACGTTAGATAAATCAATGTGAATTTCGAAATTGTAATGTTTAAATGATTGTTGACTGTATTATAAGATAATGCAAAGTCTGTAAATAAAGTTAATGAAGTTTTTTTAAAAAAAGAATAGTGTCTTTTCTTTTCCTCTTGTTTATCTAGTTTGCTTTGAATCAGGTTAGTAAGAATTGCGATATTTGTCACCCGGTGCTCTCTGCCTACCATGGAAGGGACCTGGCGTGATGTAATATTAAAATGTAATATTAAAAGTAATATTAAACATTTTTAGTGCCCTATAGATTCCCCAGCGGTTGCCATTAGTAAAATGATGCGACGATAAATGCAACTGAAATTTAAATTCTTGGCAACTGCTGATATGAAATAATAAACTAAATTATTGGAGCTCGTTTGATGGCACGGTGCAAGGGATATATTTTTGGATTGCATCCATATTATTCCCGACCGCAACAAAATGTATCGCATTTTTCGTTCGTATAATATAATGCTTCTACATGAATTACGTGTGACGCGCTCAATATAATTGGTTCCTGTAATTTACATAATTAAAATATCTGATCAACTTCAATTATAGTTTTATTTAAAGTAATATGATATAATTATAACAAGTACGCTATATGTTATTGGTTCCCATATTTCACTTTTTGTTCACAATATACATATAGATTATAAAAACCTTTTTTACCACGTATTTAATTATGGTTTTCGATATAATAAACCATACTTTGTTTATCAAAAGATTGAAATACGAGAATTCAATTGAGTGTTACATACAAAAATGGTTTTAGAATCTCTGGTATTATAAATAAATCTTCACTTGGAACACGCACAAGATTGGGAACTTCTGCATCGTCCGTCGACAAAGTCCATGAGACGCAGCACGCCGCTCAGCGCCTCGGCGGCGGTGGACGCGATCTCCTCCTTGGGCAGCAGGAACCTGTGTCTCTTCCCTCGCAGCTCCACCATGTACGAGTAAGGGATGTTCGCTACGGCGTAGCTCCAGTCCGTACTGGTGCCGGCCGCGTAGTACATCAGGTCTTTCGTACTTCCCACTTTATACGTATGGCCGCTAGCTTCGAATATAGCCTGTGCAATTATTCACATTTTTATATTATAATGTTAACAATAAACTATATTGTTCTTTGTTATATTACTACATTGTATATATATTATTATATTGAGTTCAATGTTTAACACCTATTTTGAACGGTTCAAAATATTTGAATAAATACATTTTCAAACTGTTGGAAAAAAGTAAGTATGATATGAATTATTTTAGACTTTGAACTTGGCTAATGCTGATTCAAAATATTGGTTTTTAACTTGCGCACTTTCAGTCAAGTGGTCAAACATTCAATATAAGAATAACCTTCTATAAGAATAACATGCTTCTATGAAATGAATACAAAGTGAAAAAAAAAAAACACATTGTCTTATAACTAATTGTGATCAACATTCACGAAATTTTAAAATAAGAAACGATAATTTTTTCATCAGCTTCTTTAACTTGCCGAAAGTTTAGACGAACCCTTAAGGGTACACGCAGAAATAATCACGTCACCTTAGCCATGGCGGTGCCGCCCTCGAGCAGCTCCACGTAGCCGGGGCACGGGTCGCCGGTGTGGCCCCACGGGAATATTATCACTTCCCCGTAGCTGTGGAACGACAGGAACACTTTGAAAGTCGCCTCCGATCCCAGGATGGCGCGCTGTTAAAAGGTTAGCGATTCATTAATGGAAACAACGGATGATTAATTGGACTGAACTCTGTTAGTATTTTTTGGTTGTTTACATTAAATTAATGTTAAAATTAGGCGTAGACCTGAGGATTAGTAAATATTCTACTAATTATAAAAGTATACATGAAGCAATATTACCGCTTTTATGAGATATTGAGAAAAGCTGTATTTTGGTTTGTATAGTGTTCCAGCAGTGGCAGTAATTCACACTAATATGGTAGTAGAGTCGATTACACAGCACGATATTGCATCAGAAGCAGTATTAGAGCTTAGGTAATATTGTGACCGAAGAATTGGGTCCCTCAACTAGGTTGCGAAGTCGGGCGTCGTGCGCACACATTTCCTACAAACTGTGTGGTTGTTTGATGACAATCGGACTTTTGGACAACTTTGTCGGAGAAGACAACGATTACTTCGGAAAAAGCAGCGGTTTCAATTTTAAATTAGGTGTGGTATAAAGTTGAGTAATAAAACAAGAATACATAATTACTTTTGTTCTTATTGAGACGAGGAAACGTATTTACGTTTAATAACGAGTCTGTGTCTATCATTCGTGTCAAAGTATTGGTCGTAAGTTACAATAAAGTCACATATTATTCACTAAAGGTGTGCTTACTAGAAATCTAATTACAACACAATACGGAACCCCAAAAACTAAACATGCAATCGTGAGTGGTACACAAATTGAATATAGCATATTTTTCATAGGATTTTGTAGTCTATTTTACACGCTCGTACTGTAATTACGAGATCAGAAAGCGGTTTATTCAGAAGTATTCATATATAGTACACTACCTACACGGATAAGTATACCAATTACTTATCCGGATAAGTATACACCACTCACCCGGGTAAGTGTACCTATTACATACCCGGGCAAGTATACATACTACTTATCCATATCTCTACCAGTCTGTTTTATAGCAGCATGATGCAATAAATTACAGTTAAAATGCGTTTGCAGGAGAGACTCGTAATCAATAACAGGGTATACAAAATTGTGATGGTACTTCATGTAAGTTTATCAAAGCGTCACTCACTCTGACCGCGGCAGTTTCAGGTTCCGAAAACGGCTTTGGTCCTCTATAGAATATGTTTCCGGGATCTTCTGACGAGCCCTCTTCGCCTTTCTCTCCCCAGCCGTAGCTATGAAAAGATTTGATAGATTTGTAGTTTTTTTAATTTAGTGGTAATTTTATTGCGTCAATAAAACATTCCCTCTCATGATAAATCGTTGAATTCAAATCTTTAACAGATGGTTTTACTGACGCCTTATTAATTCAAGTTAATCAAATACAACTACGTCTCTTAATGTAAGCAGCCTTTATTCAGTCTCATTCTGAGATGTAGTAATTTATTTCTCATACCAAATTAGTCAACTTATATTTCTAGAAAGAAACGAGTACATTATATCACATACGTTCAAAAAGAGGTAGAATGACCTTATGTGGTATTTTTATAAAGCCGGCAACAAAAATGCAACAGAGAATGAATTGAAATACACGTGGTCATAGTGTCAACACGAGTACGCATTGTAACAGTCAAGGACCTGCGCTCAGTATATATCATCATAAAAACATCTCTCCAGTGCACTCACAGAGCAGGCAGAGAACAAGCCCGAGGCACGAGTATCTCTACACGTAAACGTCTATATATATGATTATTGAGCCACTGAACGCGCGACACGCGCACCGAACCTGAAGTTCCTGTTGAGGTCGACGCCGACGCACTCGCCGTACGGCGCGCGGTTCTTCCGCCACATGCGGTCGTGCGTGTGCGTGTACTCGTAGCCGTCCGGGTTCAGCACCGGCAGGATGTACCTGCACGCACACACACACATACACACACATCGATTACGTATTCGACTTTATGATTTGCTGTTGCGTACGCTGTGAAGAATACAATTTGTGTGTGTTGCGGAAAAAATAACAAATACAACAAAGCAATAGCAAATAAAAATTTAATTTATACGAGTGCAAATACATATTCTCGAATCGTATTTGTACACATTCAAGTGGAATATATTTTGAGGCTAAACAAAACTTTTAAAATTATTATAAACAGATAGTTGACGAATGTGCCGAAGGGTGTAGTAAATTTCCCCGAATCACCACTTACGTTTATGTCACATCATGCAATGAGTGGTGAGCCTTTTGCCACACACCGGGCACAAGTCTACACTGCGGTACATTGCCACACATTTCAAGCCAGAAAAATCCAATAGAATCGTCCCGCGGGATTCGAGCCGATAGCCCTTCGATCGGCAGGCGCGCTCGCAACCAACACGACCAACAAGGCACACGCCTACATTGCAAGACAACGAACAATCTCCGCTGCGGCACAGATACTCACCAGTCCTTGTTGGCGGCAGCGTCGGGCAGCTGGTGGAAGGTCCTCGCGAGCCGGTCCGCGACGTACGCGACCGCCGCCGCGCTGATCCACTCGCGCGGGTGGATGCAGCCGTCGAGCCACACCGCGCTGTTGCCGGCCGCGCCGTTCGATATCCTGAGCATCTGTTGGTGCACGTCGCAACATGCGTAACGTCACGCCCGCAATACGACCGAAGTGGCAGGCGGAGCAGTGCAGTGAGGGTGTGAGGTATAGGCGGTGAGTTTGCCGCCGTACAACGGACACAATAACCAGCCGCCGAGCTACTGCTGCAAATCATGTGGCAGAAGAATATTCGAACTGATGACCTCTCGATCGGTGGTCGCGCTTGCAATTGAGACGACCAACGAGGTGAAAGTATACCATATCAGCGTCCATGGTGAACTGACTGCAATCTACGAGAACTCACAAAGGACGGACTCTGGTTACTTAATAGTTTAAGTATGGTTGACTGCATAACAATCATTTGTTAAATCATCAATGTATTATTATAACTTATCACTCCAGAACCGTTGCTAATAACGCAAAGAGCACTTATAACTTTATTGTTTAAGCAAATCGTGAAATTAAAAATAGTAGGCATTACCTTTATGTCCCGCCCCTCGAAGGATTTGCCAAGGACGTACACGGTGCAGAGATATGGATATTCCTTGGCCAGATTATCCATAAACGC
This sequence comes from Mysoria ambigua, assembly GCA_018245875.1. Taxonomy (NCBI): domain Eukaryota; kingdom Metazoa; phylum Arthropoda; class Insecta; order Lepidoptera; family Hesperiidae; genus Mysoria; species Mysoria ambigua. The sequence goes on along the minus strand of DWEI01005940.1, from coordinate 1,307 downwards.
ATATATGACATCGAGGCGGTGATAGCTGGTCCAGTCCATTGGGCGTCCTGCGACAGACTCAACATGCATCATTCATCACCGGTATTCATGGCAGCAGCGAATGTAATTAAATAGTCGCTTCTATAAATTGTAATTAGTCACTAATTGTCATGATTAGCCCTCTAATTGTCTTACACTTAAAAAAAAATTAAATCAATATTTTCGAGAATTATTCGTTTTATTTGTAATTACTAAATTCTTGTAATAATAATTTTCTAATTACTCAATTAATAGCGGTAAATATTGAGTTAAGGACATGATAATAGCAGTTGGCTGTGTTTGAGAAGTTGCGATAGTTATTTGTTTAGAATGAAAAAAATATATATTAATTTATAACAAAAAAAATGTCTAACAAGATTGATGATAATAAAAAGATTGTTATTTGATACGATTCTAATGTTGATTGAATATTGGTACCATAATATGAACATTTACACCTTGAAAATTAGCTAAGTGCCAAACATTTTCTAAACTATTACTAAAATATCGTCACGACGGGTCCCTTACGGGGTGGACAGAGAACCGCGTGCCAAATATGTAACCAATTCGAGAGCTTCAAGTGTCCGTATTACGTACGTGACCCAGAACCCCGTCTGGTGTTCGTCCCGAGCCCACCCTGCTCCTTATCGACGAGCCCGCCGACGTCCCCGACCGCTATGGCGTACGGTATCTCGCGCTCGTGCAGCATGCCGGCCACCTGCGCCGACCGCGCGCCGTCCACCATGATGTCCATCGTGCTGCGTTCCTCTTTCCAGATGTTGATCGCTTAAATACATTTCAGTTTCTCATATAAAATAAAAATTAATAAATAAAAGAAATTATTACAAGGATTACAGGCGAGAAGTTAGGTTTTTTTTTTTTAAGAAAATACGGTGATGATAAATTGTAAACCATTATGTATTCCGGTATGTGAGTATTTACGGAACAACTTGATAACCCACCTCCTACCGTGTCCAGTGACTTCACGAAGTATCTCTGCCCCTCGCTAATAAATTTCACCTCCCATATTTGCGTTTTATGATGAGACGATGCCACTTTGATAATGTTGACTTTATTTCGATAATAGTAGCCGTATTTTTTAATTTCCGAATTGTGTAGATTTAACAAGAAATTTTGAAATCTAAACTCATAAATTTGACATGATATGTCATGTCAATTTCAAGTTAGTTTTTTATAGGTTTCATCCGTTTTTCTAAGCGGTAGCATTACTCGATGTCATTGGTCTACCACGTATTGAACTCATACTACGTCATTGCAATAACAAAAAA
>DWEI01005939.1:0-10446 GCA_018245875.1 Mysoria ambigua | reverse complement strand
TTTGTTGTTTTAAAATAAATCCGTATACAACTCTAAATTCTTATATTACTTGTCAATTTTTCAAGATGTGTAAAGTCAAAGAACCGTTTAGATAGAAAATATTCTACTTCGACGACCTTTGCAACAACTCTGTCTGTTATTATTCCAGTGCTTTAGTCAGAGGAATGTCTAATGTCATGTCACATGTCCTTGGAACAAACATATTTTGATTTAAATAACACTCGCTGCCTATTCATGTGTATTTTGAATTGAATTGTATTTACTGAATTGTTGTTTCCACCTTCTAAATATTAATAGTTTATGGAACACTGAAAAAGAACATAATTCCCTGTTCGTGTTTATTTTTACCGATTCATATAACGATTCGAAATTATTTAAGGCAAGAGTGAATAGGCACTTTCTAGGCAAGCAGTTAAATCCTAGGCTGCATCTTGTTTATCATCAGTTAAGATTGCAGGTAAAACGTAAGCCTAGTGCTAAATATATATACATAGAAACGTCGGATTTATTTTAGGACTACAGCCTGACCTTTGTTAATTCTAGTTTTAGATTTAAAAATAAAGAATATTTTAATAAAGAAAAACTAATACAATGTAATTTGTCTTTCAGAATATATTTAAATTTTGTTCAGCTGATGCTATTTTTATGCTGAAATCTTATGCGGATTTCACTGCTTAATTCAGTTATCATTTATAATGGAGAATATTTGCACTTCACTGTTATTGGAGTTCAGTGTCTGAGAACAATAATAATTTAATACGAAGTGGATTAAGCCTCATTGGATTACGCAAGTGTTTATAAAAGTGAAGCATCATTACATCGTTACGCCAGGTCCAGTAAGACGTAGTCAGAGAGTACCGCATGTCAACTACGAGTACCTCTAACCTTATAGATCTTGCTTTCTATTCTAATCACTTATTTCATACTAATTATTAATTAAAACTTCGTTTAATTATTGTATTAAATTTTTAACTGTCAGCGTGGATTGAGACGAGTTTGGACTTTCCCATACACTTCACATGTACTATCGCGTTAAAACGGTCTATTAAGATTTTCCTTCATGTGTATTATTGTAGCGGGTTTTATCTCACTACATTCTGGAGGCTTTTGTGTACCGACTCTCTGACGGAGTGCGTCGTTAAGTTCGAGCCACGTGTCTTGTTTCGCCGATTCAGTGCTAATGGAGTCTAACACGCAACATAGATTTCTCTCACATAAGTCCACTCTAAATGTTGTGTAACTGAAATGTTTGTACGTACCTAATTTTAGACTTTTGTGATGGAAAATTTTATATTTTCGTTTTCCATGCCAACGGTTTGGGTTTAAATCTCAGTAAACTAGCAAAAAGAAGGATGAATTGTGTGCATTTATATCTTTAGTTGTTTAGTTTTAATCGTTAACAGCACAATCATATGACTACCGAAGCCCTCCTTGTCAAATGAATCACTTCAGTAAATATAATAAAACTTAGTATTCATCAATAACCGTTCTGTTTTGCATGGGGGAATTTCTTTTCCTGACGCTTGATGATGATGATCTGAATATGAAACTACAGTGTTAAAATCGATTCGTAAATTGATTGTCTTATTGATTATCTTCTTCAAAGGACATATAGAATTTTTGAAAAGCTTCGAGTTGTTTCAGATAATGGCCATATCTGTCACGCCCAGGAGGCATCATCGCCAAGTTTTCACCTAAGATAATGTGAAAGCACTTCAAACAGTCGGTCACCTAAATGCCCCGTGAACCTTGACAATAAAAATCAAAACCCTTTTTTCTTTTAGCATTAAGGGAAGGAAAGTAATTTCCAAATACTTCGGGAAATTTAATGAAAAAAGTTTAAGTAATCTCGACAAAAAACTGCACCCTTTGGTGAAAGTTTGCTAAATTTTATTTGAGAATAATTAGTTTAGAAAAACTTTGTCTTAATATCTCGTTAGGCATTTAAATTATATTGCATAATCATTTATAATTAATTAAAGATCTAAAGACCGCGTGTTTCCCTAATTAACGCCCTTATTTTCCGAACATGTAGGCAGCGGAATCTTCCGCGGCTCACTGTCCCATCGTGGAAAGGAAGGCGAGTTTTATGCCGTAAACCGGACACAAGTCCAGACTCCGAGATACGACTTGGTAATCTAAAAAAAAACTCGATAATGATTGAAGATCATGAGTCTACTACTGGAAACACTTGGGTCTGTATAAATAATGTTTTTTTTGATTCGCCGTGTTTGGAATAGCGATTCTCCATCTCGATCCAACGTTCAACGATTCTATTCTACAGTGCATATCTCGCACTTGTTCCTAAACCAACGTGCAAACTTTGGACTATACTTACTGCGCTATATCATGAGATTCTTTAAAAAAGGTCTGAGAGCCTGTCAAATTTGGCATCGCGTTGGTGAAGCCTGTGACGACAGTGATCTCTTAGGGGGTCTGATTGCTTGTTCAACAACCTATGCAATTATAAATAGGTACAGATCACGGTATGCTGAGACCCGCCTAGGCGCAGCAATATGTACTAGCCGCATACCAAGTAGTATCAATTAGTATATAGAAGCAGTAATAGAACTAGTAGTACGAAATAGTTATGCAAACTTGATAAATTTAGGACAAAATGTCAACCGATTTTGTAATATATGTGACATTTGAACACCACAAAAGTACACGCATAAACGAGGCGAAGCAAACAACGTTTCAATATTAAATGAAAACCCAAGTGACACTAATTCGAAATAGTTTATCAAAGAGAATCAGTATCCTACGCGTGTTTACGCAATTCCCTTCAAATAGCACTTTCGAAATTTCTGAGGCAAGTTCATAGTTAATTCATGGACATTGTTGCCGGCTTGTTTCAAGTTCCGTACAATACAGAAACAACTTGTTTCAACTCGGTTTAAATGAATTTATTGGCTGTGGAGGAGCTTTCCTTAACAACAATATACATTGTTGAAGATCGGCTGTATTGAGGAACAATCGCCGCAAATTGATACTTTGTCGCTCGTTCATTTATTATTCCATCATTGGACGAATTGTTCACTCGGCGAGTTGTACGCTTCACTATTCGATGCGTTTCTATATAAATATGATCAATATGATTGAAATGAGAAATCCTCTTTTTGTGTTTTTATTTGAACTAAGCCTTCTATGAATACGAAGTACGAAATCGTAGCTGCAATACAGGACATTGCTTTTCTGTATTTATTATAATCAACGTTCGGCGTGAATTGCAATGTATAAGTAAAAATAAAGAAAACGGATCCTTATGTAAATAACTTCACGCATATAATCTCCGAAGAGTTAGGCTTCTGCAGGGGAAATTATGTTTTATATACGAGTATACACAATCTTTTAAATTTTTTTGCATGTGAGGCTGAAAGATATACCTACTTTTTTATATTTAGTCATTTGATGCCTTTTGATGTCCTCCACATCGGAATGCGAAGGCTTTGAGAAGGAAAAGTTATATAAGGAAAAGTCTAAACGAATTTTTATTTTAACGTTCAACAAATCATCTTGATATTTGTTTAAGCGGAATTCATGTCATTTTAAGAAGACAGAAAAATAATGTAAACATTTGTATAATATAACATAAAATTTACATATGTAGGTGTGTGGTGTAGCTCTCTGGTCAAACTAAACTTGTTCTAACCATCGACAGTCGTATTTTGACCCATTTAGTTAACACGTTATTGTGTTATTTTCGGACATTAAAAATCACAATTATATATTTTTAGAATTTTTGGTTTTCAATTTTTATTAGTTTCTCTGTAATTAATTTACAATTTTTGCTTCACAAATGGGTACATATGTTTTTCATTGTGAAAGTTTTAATGTACCTTATTTCATGTAGTTTTTATGATTAAAACTCTCCTACGTGGCTGAGTTAGTTTTAGAAATGTTTCTACCTTTGAAATTAATTAAAATGTAGTTAGGAAAATGTTCACACATTTAGGAGGTACACGTTTTATGCTTAGTATGACCTTGGCCGTAGTAACTCTTATTATGGAGAGTGGATGAGAATAGAGATATTGTGATCTTGAAATGTATATTTTAGTTAAGTCTCTAGAGTGAGACTAATTGAGACAATAGGATTCTAATTAAGCGACTTCTGCTTTAAGTAAGTAACAGAACAATGACATAAAATGTAATAAGGGATTTTTGGTCTCACGGTAGTATCTGCAAAATGGATGGTATGCGATTTCTAATCTGTTTAGGTGTTTAAGTCTAGATTAATAAGCGACTCATAGAGTCATTTATATAGAACTCTATTATATTATAGGATCAAATATATATATGTGACTGTCTCGCTGATTGTTTAGATGTCACCGCAACTGATGGTCGGGAGGGTCTGAGGTCGATGTTTGCAGACTCTTTGAATTTTTAACTTAAATTATTTTGCAGAAATGTCTAGTAGTGGTTCTGAATATAGACTTGCGCCTGGTGTATTTAAACAGGCTTACCCTTTATTGCATGAAGTAGGAGGCCACCGTAACTGATGAAATGTGCGAGTGTACTAGTACTAATTTCTGTCATGGAATAATTATGTCTGCGTATTATATATTTTTCCAAAGACAGAACACAATTTCCCTCAAACACGAGATAAGTCGCGTAACTCATTCATCAGGTCGTAAATCTGTACCGGTGAGTCGTCTCTTGATTCGTTCTGCCGATAACTCCGCGTCGGCGACTTTCGAACTCTCTAAGTAAGTTTAATCTGTGAAGAAAATAAAACCATTTATAAAGTGTAAGTGTTGCTAACAAACACGCGCGGCGGAGATCCTTACACCGATATTTGTATTTGTGAAAGTTTGTACGTTCCCGTTAACACTTTGCTTGTTTGTTGCACCACTATTACTAAATATAGGTTATCGACACTTAACCTAACACCAAACATGAAGCAGCTATTAGCCACGACTAGTTTGCGTTATCTGCGCCGTAATTAAATCTAATATTATATTTTCTCGTAAGGCTCTATTTTCCTATCTTCATTCATATTTATCATGTATCTTGCATTATGCTTTATAACTAAATCGTTAATGTCGTCAATAGTACTGTGTTAATATTGAACTCAGGTTAATACTGAATCGGGTTAAACATCGAATAGTGTGTAACTACATACTTTCAATCTACTTTTTATTAATTTGATTGCCTAGGTGGTTGTGTTAGTTGCAAGTGTGACTGCCGATCGGGACGTCTCGGGTTCGATTCCCAGGTCGGGCATAACTAATTGAGTCTGGATATTTGTTCGGTGTTTGGAAATAGGTTCATCACCTATTTCATAGTGAGATGTAAACGTAACTGGTGAAACGTGGTGGCATTTTGCATTACTCTGCCTACTTCTTCGGGGATTACAGGCGTAAAATTATGTTACGTTAATAATTGTATCGCAAAATACTTTTTCGTATTTTACTTCATCAGACTTTCAACAAAGCCGGCTACGGGGGAGTTTTGTTGAAAAAGATTTACACCGCAATTCATTCTTTGAGAAGTGGAATATAAAAAATAGCTTTTTAGTATTTATCTGTGATTATGTTAAGAGAACATTGTGAGCCTGTACAATCCTTAGAAAAAGATGTTATAAGGCCATCTTTAAGTTCAAACAAAAGTTTGTTTACCTATGTATTTGTTTCGCCGAGTGCTAGTGTTTGTTCGCCCGGTGTCCGTTAAGACGGCTTAACCGATTTCGACGGGACTTTTATTGGCAGGTAGAGAACTGTTCCGAGTGATTTAGGGTGGGATCGGAGCGAGGGCTGCCAATGACGTGATTGGATAAACTTCTATTAAATGTATAGGTGTGTTTCGTGAAGGATGTTACACCTAGGAAATCGTTAATAGATAATGAAACAATTTTATTTAACACGTAGGCAAGTACTGAATAGAATGCGGCATTTTATTGAAAATTAAAAGCGGGTATAGACATATTATTTTTAAGACTTGCATGTTAATTCATACGTATGAATAATGTATATTATTTCATTTTAGAGACAAATTTATGATGACAAATTGTGTGTTTCGCAGGATTTCATTTGAACTCATATATTAGAGTGTGTCTATAGTAAGGCGCCATGCGGCGAAGTCAAATATATATTATATATTAATACTTTAGGAATAAACAACAAAAAATATTGTCTGTGTCGAAGTACCGTGCATTAGCTATCTGCGACTTTTTCAACATACGATATTTGCGAGCGAAATCGAAAGAACGGAACGCAATGAGCTTTGAGTGGAAAACTATTATGTACTTATACTTAAAAAACAATTATTATATTACGGCATAGGTTAAACATATATAGTGGGATTAATCCAATGAATTACGTCACACGGCGAAATTTCACTGTATTTATCCGGCGGATTCGAGTTTTAGTCAAACGTGGTATGTAGGTTAGGCCGATTTCCACGGAAGTAGCATGCACTAAATTACTATGTACGGGAGCCGAAATTAAAATTTGCGGTTATATTCCGTGGTTCCGTCGACGCTAACAGCCGTATATGAAATACGAAAATAATTTTGAAACGATGGAGTATAAATCGTCATATTGCCTCATAAATGTAATTGTATTATTTTTATTTGTTACTGACTAATAATAGAAAATTATAATTATTAAAGTGTAGTTTGTGACAAAGAAATGTTTTGGTTGTTAAATGTTATTCATGCGATTCCATTGTTATTGTTGAAATAAACACAGTCTGAAGTTAGTGAAATATTCAATTGTGCTAGAACTTTCTCTCTGAGGTTCGTCGCTTGATGCATTATCACCGCATCGATATCTACGCCGAGTCGGCAACAATGCGGGCTCTGCGGTTTGATAACATCGGTCTGTCGTCTGAGGCGTTTCATTTTGGATTCGTGCTCCGTAACAATAACACGTTAGTTTCAGAAAACATCTAAATTATGATTAAAGGCTGTTTCTCGTCTGACTACCTCTTCAGAGATTTACAAGCGTGATGTTATATTATATGTTACATTCCTATATGTATATTGGGTTATGTAAGTTTAATTATCTATCACAAATGACAACTAGGTAAAGTAATTTCAGAGATTTGTCGTCACAGATATATTTTGTAATTTCGTAGCTGTTCGCGAATAGACATGTCTGTTGCGCCCGTCAGCCGGAAATTTCATACTCTTGAAAATATCGTTTTAAGTTTCGTGATATGTGTATCAATTTACATGATACAAGTTCTTGTGATGTTACGTCTACGCCACATCTAAGTCTTGTGTGAACATGTACCTATGTGTTATCTTCAAATATTCGCGCTGAAATATATACTACGTTACACTGTACTTCTATATGCTGAGTTTAATACTTCTAGTTGGTGGTGCGTGTAAGAACATTCTTATATTAATCCCTGTGCTATAGAAAAAATTGAATCTCGGCTTAGAGTGCACAAAAACATACATGGAGGATACGTTCTGAACATAATTGTATTTGGAAATCCAAAGACAATTATTTCTAGATACGTTCTGGAATCACTTGTAATAGGTGCGCATACCATAAATGAGTTGGCTTCATTATACTGTGCAAAATTTCCTAGAACAGGGTCGTTTTCTAGAAGAAGTTTCTCATTCAAATAAATAGCACTCTGTAGAACCACATCTAGTTTATAATTACAGTTCTATTTTAAGTTTTTCCCATTTAACAACGATAGATACGAAACACATGGTTAGCATAATTATCATTGGTGTGCTCCATTTATTGAAATCCTGATGGAACACACAATCACGATCGGAGAGGGCCAAAACCAGTAATAACAGTGTAAACAAACACGGGTTTATTCATCAGTTGGCGGTTATTGTGAATTATGTGCAACGGGAACAATTAAATGGGGAACAAAGGGGCCTCGAACCGCCAATTTGAAGTACTTTCGATATTGCGAAAGTCGGCCGAGTTCTCGGCAATGTTCTCGCTGCATGAATGCTCTTTGCCAATACGACAATAACTCATATTAAACTGCACGAATCTTTTATACCGCAGCGTATAATCATTCGTTTTCGTTTTGTCATCGCATAGAATCGGTTATTGGTTCGATCTTCAATTAATGGAACTATTCCATATCGTTATATCGTTGGTTAGATAGTATTATATTCATCAACGAATATATAAGAAACTCATTAGGCTTTTAAGACTAAATATCTGTATTATTTGACACTCATCCCTCTTTGCCTATCACATGAAGGATCTCAGAGGATAATGTAATACACAATATAACATTATTTGACCAACAATTTTAAACTCATATTGTTATTTCATACTTGCGGTTTCATTGACGGTTTACGTAACTGAAGTCAATATGTTTAAAAAAATTAAAAATATTTCAATAAATATTCGAATAAGCAATATTATTTTTAACGTGGACTTCAAAAGTACAATATTTCGAACGTATCTGGTATTGGCTTATGTTGCTCCCTAGTGAGTCAACATTGCACTTTCAAATTGTTGCATAATTCCGGCCAGTTCGCAGTAAGCTTTGACTATTGCATATATAGTGCTTGGAATATACATACATACATACTATATATCTATGAAATAGAGTGTTAACATTTTGAGTTTAATATTTAGCTTTTGAAACATATAACATGAAAGTGGTTTATTTCGAATTTCAATGGAAGCATTAATGGAAGTATTATAAATAATGAATTATTTGAGACATACGAATATAAACGACACTTCACACCTGTAATCTCCTAAGGGGTAGGTAGAAGAATGCAGAACATTCCCACGATTCACCCGTTACGTTTACATTTACGTCCTACTATGGTGAGCCTATTGCCATGCATCGGGCACATATTCAGACTATGAACCACTACTAGAAAATCGAAATTAGAAAATTTTGTAGTGTTCGACATACAAGAATTTGATTTTACCATATGTAATACAAATTTTAAATTCTTTTTTCAAAGCCTTTGAGAGAGAGATACGTTTTTTCCCGTTGAACATTGAAGTGAGTGCCGAAATTTGTCGTTTCTTCAAAAACCCGAACGTGCGCCAAACTGTTTTTGGCACTAAAAAATCAGAGACGTGGCGTAGCTTCATTCGTCCTCTATTGTCACTTCAAATATGCAAACGTTTCGAAAATTCTGAGGAAGTGAACGAATGACTTCGTTAAGAGTAGGTATTGGAAGTAGCGCCGCGTAAAATGTAGCGAGCATTGCATACGAAATAAGATCAGTCAGAAATACGGTGCTCGTAGAGGCGGGCTTGTATGATTTTAAAGACAACGTAGACCTGTTTAAAATATTTATGGCACTTTGATCTCGATCGTATGTTTGAGCATATTTTTTAAAACTGTCTGATTACTTACGAATTTCAGAATATACTGAAACGTAGGTAAATTTAGCTTAATTTTGGAAAAATATTGTTACTACATATAATCACACATTTATATTCCAAGGCATATATCCAGTCGTCTTAATACGTCTAAAATGTGCCTACAACTTACATCGCTTCTAGTTAATTTTATTTTCAAATGTCCCGTCGGTGTTACACATTTTAATTTATAAACCAGCTTCACTCACGTTTGTGTTTCCATAATTGCATCACTAGTTTCGCATCGACAGGAGGTACTTCTTTATGACCTCCCACCGACTGCAGCGACCTCGCTATCAGTCAAGTCGGTTTAAATATAATAAAACGAGTAAATTTGCATGAGATTGTAACCAACACGTTTAACATAAATTTTTAGGTTGTCGCAAAATGTAACGCTTAAGATTTAAATACATAAGATTTAAAGCTTTCTCTACACATGGAAAACGCTGTTGAAGATACTAGTGATATGGCGATTATGACGTACGCAAGTATTAAGGGTATCATGAATAAATAATAATATAATTAATTGAAAAATGTATTGGTCGCCTTTCTACCGGGTGGGCTAAGGATCTTAAAAACACAGCTGAATTCACAAAGGAACTTTTAGGTGTAGTAGTGGACACATAAAAACTGATAGGTGGATGAATGGAGTTATCTATGCTGTAATAAAACCGATGCGAGGCAAGCATGTAACTAAGTATCGCGTTCAAGTAACGAACACGACAGCCGCATCGCGGTGCGGCTCAGACCTCACGTTCGGCGGACGCGAGTTTTATTACTTTTACTTCACGAATCCGTGTTCACGAAATTGAAAATGGATCGTATCACCGCGTCAACGGCTTGCGCACAGTTGTAAGCTCATTTATATGTTTGAAATTACCCACCAAATGCGATGTCTTACACGAGGAATAAAGACATTTAACAACAATTATGCATATGGTATGACCAAAAAATAAAACTAATGTCAATCCCGTTAAAGATGGAAAATACGACAAAACATATTGATTAATAAGTAGGTCTCTTTGTTTATATATAAATGTGTTGTATAAGCATCATGCTTTAGAGTTTGAATCATAATTGATTTTGTTAATTGCGAGATCTTTTATCAAATTATATTAAATACTCATCAATACTA
>DWEI01005938.1:0-10446 GCA_018245875.1 Mysoria ambigua | reverse complement strand
ACATGTATACATACACATGTATACATACACACATGTATACATACACATGTATACATACACACATGTATACATACACATGTATACATACACACATGTATACATACACACATGTATACATACACACATGTATACATATACATCACTATAAAAATAGAATAGCTGCCTACGTGTAGGTTCTCAAAACTGGTACACAATTCATTATAGAAACTAGTGGTGGAGCTAATAACTTCCTGATTCAATTTGAATTTAAACTTAAGTACCAACAAACTTTTGTACGTATGAATTTGAATCTGAATATCTTCTGAATGATCGGCGTTAAAATGCAAAGTGTGTACAGATAGCGGCGAAGCGTATTAGAAAGCGTGATGTATGAATTTTGAAAAATTACCTTCTTTTAATAAATGTACGTGTCACTCTTGCTAAATCGTTCCTAGAAAACAAAAATATAAAAGTACACAACATTGCAATAACATGCTTCACAAAAAGCATTACTCGTATAGCTATTTAATTTACCAACGGCGATAAATCGGCTACCTTTATTGTTGAGGAAAAGATTTTTGTTGAAATTATTTTCCTTCGATCAATAAGGTGAATAATGGTCATGCTTAGCAAGGAGTGAACTTACTAAACAAATCAGCTGTAAGCCAGCAGTAATATTATAAATGAGTGGAGGAAGAGGTTTATATATACTTTAAGGTTTTATGTATAATTAAATGAACATCGTGATAAATCTGCAATCAAACTGGAGATAATATGAGATTAGTGAAGGCAATGTGCTCATTTTCGGTAATAAAACCAAATATCTCTAATAGAACTGCAAGCGATACAGTTGTATATCGAAGTAACAAAGGCGATAAATATCCACCAAAGATAAGACAACACAATCCACCAAAATCGTATATAAGGGTTCATCCTGATGCTATAAAATATTTTTTATAATATTTAAAGGTATATTTTTATCGTAAGTTTCTTAATGGAAATCAGAAGTCAGTTTTCACAAGAATAACAATTGAAAAATGCAACATATTTTACATAAAGCTTTCTTTTCGTACGCATATAGTTAATAATGTGAATTGTGACAAAAAATGAAAAAAAATATTTATTAAATATTTACGAGAACTGTGTAAAATTGTACATCTCAAATTAAATAATAAATTAATGTAATTAAAAAATACAATGATTACAATAATTATTCAACTTTACTCACCTTTAAACATCGATTTCATTGAATTTCAGAGTGGCGTAATCACTCCTTTGTTGCTGACTCCCTTTCCTTTGACTACTTGTTACATTATTTTTATAACTACTATTACTTTCTTTGTTCGCACTATCTACGTTTCCTATGGAATACGTGTCATATAAATGTCTATTGGAATTGACAGTATTCTTAAATTTTAGATTATGATTACCTAATGCTAGATCAGCGTAAACTAACTTTTTATGTTTAGGTCTGTCGTCTTTTGGGCCCATTGTGTTATAATTTGAATTGTAATTGTGTTCAGGGCCTAAATTTCTCGTGGAGCTTGATATGTAGTTGCCTTTGAGTAGTTGCAAATATGATTTCCTTTCTGAATCATTATATTCAGGCTCCGGATAATCTGGTTTTTGGTAATCGTATACACCTACACAAGAAAGCTTCTCCCGAAGACTTTCGGATTTTTTTAGTCTATTCAACTTTTGGCTATTCTTCTCTCTAGTTCTATTTAAAGTTTTTGTATAGTACTGAGTTTCCATTGGTTGATATATCATTGGGCCTATCGTATTATTGTACGCTCTTTCTTGATCTACGGGAATTCTTTTATCTACTCTAATAGGTTGGAAGTAACAGAAACTATGGTGTTTCTGAAGCGGTATTTGGAAGTTTTTCTTGTTTTTTCCTTTGGAGCTTATGTTAGTAAAATGATTACGCTTTTGCAGGTATTGTTGCTGGAGCAGGTTAGTATTCTGTGAACAAGTTTAATTTGTTAATATGTTAAGTTAGATGGGGAATTAAAAATGATTAAGAGAATAAAATGAAAACATACAAAGCTTTATACCTGAGCGGTCTCATTACTAATCGTTAAAGTACTCTGTGCTGAATTACTACGTTTCAAGGTTCTTTTTGGTATTGGTTTCTCTAATAATTTTGGTATTTGTAAAGTTTTATTTGGTGTGATTATTTGCTTTTTCTTAAACCCAACTCTATTTATACCTTGATCGTTGAGCTGATGCACTACTGATTTTACTAAAGATGTCGATGGAAGTGTTACAGATGATACGTTATTTCTTTTTGGTGTAGCACCTATAATATTTGGTTTCACAAGATCTGCCTTTTTTTTGATTATATCGTCCTTTGATTTATCATTTTCAAAACGAGCTTCTTGTGTGCCTTTTAAAACATCTTTGTTTGGCTTTGTTAATGTGTTTAATATTCCAGCTCTAGAAATATCTTCAGCGGATTTAGTAGGTCTCACAGGCGCATCAACAACGTCAAATGATTTAGTGTGTGAAGTGTTGATTAGAGGCATAGATAAATTAACGTATACATGATCAGATTTTGCTGGAGATGTAAACGGTGATGTTTTTTTTCTTGGTGCAGGTATTGGTCTATTTAAAGAATTTGTAGAAGTAAAACTCTCTTCATAAACTTGTATAGAATCAGTTAAGTTTTCAAAATGTGCAACACCGCTAATATCTGAATTTATTTTTAACAAAGATGGATAGTTTTCATAAATATTATCTTCATTTGTAGCTTCTTCATTATTATCACAATCGTGATTACTCTTATTATTGTTGATTTCATTAAAATTTTCTCCGTATTCCGTGTTTGGGTAAAATCTTTCTATATTACGTTTTCTAACAATTCTCATTGATTGGAATTTAGGTGGTTTTCTCTGAATATTTCTAGTATTTAAAGAACTAAATTTTCTTGAATCTGATTCCAATACTTCTTCATCTATAGTTGGAAATTGTTTTAAGAATGATGCTTGCATTGGCGGTAGGTATGGATTGAGGAGTACCGTCTGATGCAATGGGTACATTTGCTGTATTGGCGAGAGAACCGGTATCCCATATGTCGGTGGGTACTGAGAACTAGTCGATGAATTGATAGAATAGTTTATGGTATTTTGTACAAACGGTGGACATACGACCCTTGGTGTAAATGAAGGATTTGTTGTCAATTGTTTTTGTAAAGCTTCTAGGCCTTTGTATGCTTTTTGGTTAGTTTCAACAACCCGTGGCTGTATTGCTTGTACCGGCTTAGTTAAACATGCCAAAATAAAACATGAAACGAAAACAAAAAAAAAATGAAATCAGAATTAATAAGGCAAATGATTGATATAAGCAAAATGGTAAAACAAAATTTAAATTTAATTAATTATCCGTAGACGCGGTTATTACGAAATTAGTTTACACTGATATTATTTATTAAATTTAATTATTGAACAATATTGTTTTATTAAAATAATTACCTTATTAGGGGGTTGTTGGAGACCATGGAACGGCAAATTCTCGTAGAGGCCAGGGTTGTCCGCTCCAAGGTTGCCGTTCGCCGCATTATCTACGCCATTCGTAGGTGGGCCTGATGAGATATATACTAAAGTAATACACAATATAAGTTTGACCCAATCTTAAATATTTTGTATATAATTTTCGGTGTTTTTACTTATTTACTTTCTTTTAATAGTATTCAGTAATGATAATTTGAATAATAAAGGATTAGTAATTATGAACGATATTTTAAAAAAAGATAACTAAAATTGTTTTAGTGTTCAGAATAATCTGTTCTTTGTAGAATTCATAGGCAGTAGGAAAAATATTACAAAAAATAAAATAACTTTTTGGAAAGATGATAAAATATCCGCCAATCTCAAACAGGTAGAAGGGAAGTAACCATGCAGAACTTACTGTCGCCGGGTTTTTTACGTTTCCTCGTTAACCTCGAAGGTTCTTTTAAAGGCTCTACTGTAGCAGTCGCTGGACCCATTTTATCAGGTCTTTTAAATGACACAACTAAAACATGCAATTATAAAAATAAATGCAACTAAAACACAAGAATGCAAGAGAAATGCAAAAAAAGCGATTTAAAGACTTAATTAAAATCTCTAAAAAGCAAGATGCATGTGCGACGTGCGAATACACAAACACTCCGTGATTATAAATATATTATTTTCTTTTGAAATGTGTAAGAATGTTTAAGTAACATAAGAAATATATGAGATGGACTATTTGGAAAGGATGAAACCAAATAATAATACAGCAATGTAGTTATTTGAATGAGAAAGGTTTTGACGATCATTATGTGTTAGGATCTCAGATTTATAAGAAAAAATATTAAACTTGGGACTTCTGCATAATATGTGTCTTATTTTATTTAAGTCAGCATTTGAACTCAAGTTAACCTTAACTAATATCATAGTTATCTAAGTTGATTTTACTTAATTTATAAGGTTAGATCTAGATATTGCATTGGTAGATTAACGAATGCATGCTTTTGTTTACACTCATTATAAACATATATAGTAAGTATAATTTTATCTCGCGTATTAGTTTCCACGACTATTCATAATCAATACGACGATATCGAGGTGTTGAAGCTTTTTAATCCATCTCACATATTACTGTAGATGCATTTATGTGAAATATGTGTTATAATATAACAACTACCTCCTTCGGTAACTATAACATTCGGTGTCTCGCTCTGAAAAAACGACCTAATCCGTTTCTTCGGGAGTCCATAACCAGATTTATTCATGCTCATTAAAGATACAGCTCTTTTATTTGATTTGTTTATCTTTTTATATTTCCCGCTATCATCATCTGAGTCGTCGCTTCTTTTCTTCCAATGTTTAAGCATTCCTGTTACCAAATTTTGCGTATGTCGCTTTGGTTTTCCATTTTTCTTTGAATATTCAGTCTTAGAGGGTGATTTATCAGTGTTTTCCTTATTTTTATTTCTTTCTAACAGTCCTAAATTGCTTTCTTCAGCTTCGTTAGCTTTAGCCGCATTTAAGTTTTGAAGCCTTGCTTGATTTTTGGGACTGAGTGTGTGATTAGAATTTACATGTACTAAAACACCAGGTTTTAGTGGCCATTTATTGGGTGTCACTACAGTCTGAACTTTCTCCCCATCAGTTTTGGGTTCGGGTTTTGGTGTAGCTGTTTCGCTTGTCACTTCAGCTTTGCTTAGTGATCTATTTACATTGATCGTTGCTTCAAGCTGTGATAAGCTTGCCTGTAGATCACTTGTGTTTTGTCTTTCGTTAAATTTGTTTAACTCTAGGTTGTGGGGGTAGGTTTGCGAATCAACTAGTCTAGCTCTATCTGATGATTTCGGACTAAATGAGAGGTTTATACGCGGCGACAAAGCTGGCAAAGCCTGTGATATAATCGACTGGGCTATGGACATCTCATTTAAACAGCTACCATCCGGACTGTTTCAAAGTAAACATGAAAACAAATGAAATATGTTAGGAGCATGCGGTGATATGTTATGGTTAGTAATAAAAATAATAATGCAATAAAAATTTGTATTAACATAATAACTATATGAACTTATTTATTTTTATTAACTGCAGTGATACAATTTACATAGATATACAATAAAATACTTAAATAGTATATAAAAATAAGATTAAAGAAGTTACGGATACAGATACAAAAATTTAAATATCATTACATATAATAATAACGTTCAATGATGTATAAAACAAAAGTTGTAAGTAGCTAGAAGAATGCTTTCCAAAAACTCTCCATGCAGTGACAAATACATCGAATACTTGTTAATATTTAGTGTTTACAATCTACTTATTTAAAATGCTACTAAGATCACACGTTATATTTGCAAAATCTCATGAAATGTGTTAAAACATAGCCGGGAGCCACTCATGGATCTGCTCAGCTGATCGATAATAACCCAGATCTAAAATTATACATTCAAAAATGTTCTTTCATTCGATTTACAAGAGTATTAAAAAAAATTAAATAATTTAAAATGGCGTTTTCAATTTTAAAGAAATACGGAATGTTACACTCCATCTGTGCTCTAATGTCCAATGTGCACTAAAGATTTTTCATTTTTTCCCATAAAAAAATATTTCGTTAAAGATGTTAAAAAAGAGCATGGCGAGCATGATTGAAAGTGGACTTTTGAATGTTTTATCATAAGATCAGGTAATGCAAGTTTAGTGCTGAGAGACGATTGAGTGATCCTAAAAAAAGAAAAGCATTCTCCATCTATGAAAGAAAAAAAAACAAAACCAAAATTAGACATGTTATTTGTTATACCTGAACTATTAATCGTAGTCAGTCTCAGAACATCTGGGGTTAGTGCTGTTAGGAACCTAAGCAGGAATAGAGAACAAGACGTAGTCAGATATGTTATGGGAATGAATAAGAATATTGATATGTGTTAGCGGATCCAGAGCTAATATATCCGCAACCAATCTTATGCAAAACGCGTTCAGACAGCTTTGGGCGTCTTTCAGTGACCACTATCTTACTACTCTAATTTTAAACATCTAACAAAACCGTTAATGGCTCACTGGTATCTAAAAACTGTTGTCTATGGTTTGTCAGAACAATTATTAGATGTTTTATCAAGATCGATCACGGATATAGTAACTATGAAGAAATATAAATATAACCTTGAGATTCGGTTTGTTACAAAATCTGTACCGACGGCACGAAGGGCCTCATCTATAACTAACCAATATAAAAATCCCATTAATGTATATTATCGTTAGTATGTGTTAGTTTGTTGAGAGTTAGCAATTCTAGTTTATAATCGTGCTACAGCTAGATGATTACTTCTAGAGTATTAAATTAGGAATAAATAATTAAAATTGACTAAGAACTAATACTAAGTAAAAAAATCTCGCCAAATACAGCCAATGGTCCAAGCGCATCACACAGTGATTTTCAAAGAGCTAATGGTAACGTTTTTCTGCCTTAGTGTATTTAAAGTACGAATTATTATATTACATAAATAAAATATTAATTACACTTGCAATGAGACAGTTAAATTGAGTTTTTTGTCGATCACTAATAACTACATATTGTAAGACGTAGGTACGTAATTATTTTTAAAAATAATGAGAATTATTTTAATAAACAATTAACATATGCTGCATGTCAGTGAACATTCCTGATAATCACCGTTCTGTTAAATGTAGAATATGTGTCGTTAATAACAATTTAAACAATAGTTCAACAATACAAAAACGCGGTAGAAAATCACTTGGCTAGCAATCAAAGCAAAAACTCAAGCACACTTTATTGACCTTGAGTTACTGCATTGGGACAACTAAGGGTGACCTCGAGGGTGGCATGGACAGTGTATGCCAAGAGTCAGCTCGGACCAAAGGCGTAGCTGCGTGATCAAAGAAAGAAACACAGAAACAATAACTAATATACTAATACATATACATATATATTTTATTAGCTCTAGTTATAAAAAAAAAACAAGGTGCGTATACACATATAAATATACCATACTGGGGGAGAAATAATCGTAAAAATTATAAATTGTAAAGTAGGAAACTGGCATTTTATATTTAAATTGTTTTGAGTACTATGTCTACAGTTTCGAGTAATGTAGGCTTTGTAATTATTTCAAAGTATGACACAAATATACATTAGCATCATGTAATTAAAATAAACAGACGAATATAAATCAGTGACTAGTAAAAATAGCAGCTAGTGAGGATCATTACATGAAAAAATCATAAACTTATGATTTTTTCATGTTTCTAAATGGTACGATAAAATCAACAAATGTGCATTAATGTAAACTTATATATATGTACCATTTATAAATATTATTTAACTGGCACTTTTGAATTTGAAACTGGCAATGTGCTCTTTGATATAATATCTTGTTGTACGTGTTGTTTTCCAAAAAATCTGATTACCCAATGCTTACTATGTGCAATATTTTGTCAAGGAACTGTTACCCGCTATTAGTAAAATTGAATTTAAAAGAATGTTAATTTTATTTTTGTAAAACAACAGCAACAACAATTGTTTTGGTATAGGTAAAAAGTAATTATCTATAATTGTTGTAATTTTGTTACTAGTTTCACGCCAATCATTCTCATCTAATAATTATAAAAAATCATGACACTTACTTTTCTCGCTCCTCCAATTCAACAGGATTGTTATCTATATTATTAATTATTAGTTTTTGCATCAATCCGAGTTAGTATGCGGCATCCATGAAAAGGCAGATAAACAAAAAACAACAATTAGAAAACACAGTTATAATATGTGACATAAATAACGCGTAACAATTAAACAACATATATGAGTATTTAATGCTGAAATAAGGTCTGTTTATAGAGAAGCCCATAACAACAACAATAACATGTTATAATCTTCAACAACTGACGAACATTTGCATTCCAACGCTCATAATTAACATGTACCTAGGTGAATTGGCAATACATAAACAGAAAACAGACATTAAGTTTCACTCCATGCAAAGTGTACAAAGACTTTTGATATAATTCCAAAATTCCAGCATAAATATGGCCGGTGACTATTGTTTAACTCGACTAGCATTAATAGAGCGAACATATTTTCAACCGTAATGTTTAACCAGATACCGATTTAATATTGCAGGTAAATGCAACAACAAGTTTGACAATCGCACATTATGGGCATTAGATTACATTTTCGTATTATTTTATTCGTACGGACCTTAATTCGTCCCGCACAAACTGAACGTTCTATTCGTTAGTGGCGAAACTGTTGCCAGCTCAAAATGAAATACAGCAGTATTTTGTATTTCTGATCTTTGAGTTTCGTAACTGTTAGGTCGGGTTATTACTATAATACCTAGGTGCAAGAGTGTTGTACTATAGTTAAAGCTCGGTGCTGATAATACACCAATAACGAAAATATATAAGCTCTTTGCTATTTAAGTTCAAAAAGTCTAAGATTTGACATATTAAAATGTATCGTAAGTTATATCCGTATACATACATTTGGATTTGGCTCGCATTCGCCTGCATATGTAGATTATGATGATGCAGATGGTCACGGTGATGAGGAGTACGGCGAGAGCGATCGCACTGATCAAAATGAGCTTCTGCTGGTCCCTCCACCAGACCTTGTGGCCTGTGAAGCAATTATAGTAGAGGATTTAAAATACTAAATTAATTGTATTTGGTCGTTTCGTTCTAATGAAAAACATAAAGTGATTTAAACGCACCTTAATAGTGAATGAAAACTTTTGTACTGTATAATAAATATATATAGGTATGTATGTAAGTCATTATTATAAATATTGAAGCTTAATTACTATCTACTGTTCAATATTACTTACTGTAAGTATCCAAGTTGGCTAAAAATCAAAGAACATTGTTTTAAAAACAACAGAAAAAATTGGAATAATAAAAAGTCAGTTTTAAACGAAAAAGTAAAACCTATTTGATTATTACGACAAAAAATGTTCGTAGTTTCACATGAACAATAGATGGCGCTAATTTCATTATTTCGTAATGTTCATGTTGCAAGTTAATTTTTGGTTAGCAGTTTAAAAATATTTTTTTTTAATAAAAACATTTGTGTTTCCATGGTATACGATTAAGCACTGCCAAATTTATTTATCCTTCTAAACCCGCACTTAAAGACTTCTAGCACATTCATTATTATTTTCATTCTTTCACGACGGTTTCGGTTATTTTTAGTTCCCCGTGTAGATATTAGCCAGATCTTACCCATAACATCGCGTTCGCAAGCCCTGGACATGCCGACAGAGTTGTTCGCGAAGCACAAATAAGTCCTGTACACGTCGACACTGTCGTCCAGCTCCAGGTAGCTCTGGGGGCCGTTCTGCCAGATTCTCTCTGTTGTGAGGCTGTCGTTGTCGTTTTTCAGTTTCCAGGAGAATGACACCTGATGAAGAACCAATACTTTGTTGAAACATTGTTTTGGTATGTATTAGGTACTCGTATATTCGAACAATTATTCTGTTTTTCTATTGAAACGTAGCAACACGTAACATGACGCCGGTAGTCCCCGAAGAGATAGGTAGAGTTGTACACTCTTTCCTTTCTTCAGTCTTTCTTTTAAACCGGTGAAAAAAAATTATGCGGGGAATACAGATTATGATTGGTCCGTTGATTAATTACTTAGACTTTCTCACTTTGCGTTTGGCTATGATATTTTAGTTGTATATATTTTGAAATATATGTACATATGTAGTATATCTATCAAGGAAGTTTAAAAAATATTTTTATCTTTGAACGGCTAATTTTCGTCAACCGTATTCTTATGCAAAATGTACGTACTTCTGTGGGATTAGCGTCCGCGGTGCAGACCAGAGTGGGTTTTCCGTCAATTTCCATCTGTTTGATACCACACTCGGGTATAACTGAAACCAAGAATAAAGCAAATAATGTTAAAGTCCTATATACCTATGCGTATAAATAATAGTCAATTTACCAATTCAAAAATGAACGC
>DWEI01005937.1:0-10447 GCA_018245875.1 Mysoria ambigua | reverse complement strand
ATCTAAATTAGAAAATTTTGTAGTGTTCGACCCGGAAATCGAACCCGGGACCTCCCGATCGGCAGTCGCATATGCAAACAACACGACCAACGAGGCAGTTAATGAACAAGATATAATAAATATATCTTTACATATAAAAATCTCGTTTCACAGTGTTCGTTTACGATGTTTTTATTGCATTCATGTCAGGACCATGGACGAAATTGCAGCAATTGGAAAATATATTTGAAATTGAAACATGGCGCCTTCTTTTGAACATCTAATTAACCGAAAAAATCGTGGTTGAGGTTAAGTGTGAAATTCTCACCACCATCTATTGATAACTAATAATAACTTTTATCTATAAAAAACTAAATTGGCAAAAAAAAATATTAATCGAAATCAAATTATCATTAACCCTAAGTTGTAAGTTGGAACAAACAATACATATCTACAAAATTTCATTTAAATCGGTTCAGTAGCTTAGGAGTTTCTCGCGGACAAACATCGTGACACGAAATTTATATATAGTAAAAAGTACTAGTAACTAATCATTATCATTTAATTAGACGGAATAACAATATTATGATTCTGTTTTTTAAAATTACATATCTATAACAATAATTATTATTATATCAATGAATATGATGATTAAAATTATTATTATTTATAGTGGGAACACGAATATAAGCTAAGCTAATACACCCTAGATACGTAGGCCATTATCACTTAGAGAATCCGAAGCGACCGGGTCATACAACTGGGCTTGGACAACAAAGTGCATTGTATCACGCACAGCAGTGTCACGACGCTGATTGGTGCGTCTAATCTATTATTATTAATTGGACAGACGCATCGGAGTTGTTGATTAATGGCGCTGTGTTTCCGGTCTGTATGTTACATGTGAATAATTCTATATTGCCAAGCCAATAATTGTCAACAGTATGGCAGTGGAAATGTAAAAAGTATAAAGACATACTCTAGGCGCCACGCAGTTCCATACATAGTTGCAAGACTAATATAATAATAAAGTAACGTAACATCACTCCTTTAACAGCGAAGAGGTGGGCGAAGGAGTGTAGTGTACTCCCACGACTCGCCAGGTACTTTTACGTGGCAGCATAGAATAGGGGGTGAGTGTATTGATACAAAACCACATTCCGAGGCCAGAACTAAGAATTTCAAATAGAAAATTGAATTTAGCCATATCCAATATCCTTGACCAGCAGCCACTTGTACAAGCACCAGACCAATGACACACAAGTGAGCATATACAATATTAATGTAAATAATTAAATGTTAACGGTGAATGAAGTACACGGGGATTTCGTTTAAATCCTATTAATATTATAAACGGGAAAGTTTGTAAGTATGGGTGGATATTTGTTTACCCTTTCTCGTATGAAACTACTGAAAGGATTTTAATGAAACTTTATAATATTATAGCTTATACATCAGAATAACACATAGGTTACAATTTATAAAGATAACTTGTGAATTGTCCAAAATATCAATACAAGTATATGGCGAGCTGGGGTCCGCGTTGCGCACCTCGGCTCTGCGCAGCTCACCTGCTCATCTTTTTTATCTTACGCGAGAAAAACTTTGTGACACACTGATTTCCACCCGGCGAAGCCGCGAACATATCTAGTACTAAATAATAATATTGTCCGAGTGTGTATTGTTTTGAGCAGAACTCCGTTCGAGTTGCGGGAAATGCAATATTCATATATAATGACCGTGGGAACAGACGCCGCTCGCAAGTTCGCCGGTCGCCCTCGGAGAGAAACTTTATACGTATTCATATAACAAATACACTGCACGTATATGTGCCTGCTCATAGAACAATTAAACACGATTTTCATAGAGTTGTCAATATATTTTGCTTAGTAAACGTAAGCATATACATATTTTATACACAGCGTAGGCAGAGAGCACCGATTGCCAATATCTATCTTTAAACGCCTACCGCGTTTTTTTACATTCGTCACTTTATACATGCGCATCGATTTCGATTTCTGCTTCCCCCATCAGCTATTATCTGACCTATTGATCGAGATGGCGAGTCTTGACCTCCTTCGGCACCTGTATACATCGACATTCGCATTGCAAATATATGCCTTTAGAGAAATAATAATGGGAGTTTTTTATTAGACTAAAACTTTAATTAAAACTGGCTACTAAATTATTTTCTATGCGAAAGCGTATCAATCTATTAGGTACTTGGTTCTACAGCTGGACATAGGTATCTCCAATAGTACGCCACTGAGCTGGATCTTCAGCTCTTCGCATCCAATCGCTACCAACCACTTCGCGAATATCTATTAATGTATACATTACTCTGTTATTTAGTGTAAAACAATCCGACAAAATCTATTATACTTCATTCTATTTGGTTAGATCCTGCGCATCGAATGGTTCTTTCTATTTATTCGACTTGTGACTTCAATCAGCATATTCTTCGAGACTTCAAACTGGGACATGTAAGTACTGCTAGTAACTGCAGAAATGAATGCAATCGTGTCATCATTTTCTTAAATAAAGGATAGTTAAATGAGGCATTATCCTGGTAGTATATTACTGTCTAGATAGAAGACAGCAGGAATCATATAAAAATCATAGGCAAACGTATAATAAATATCGGAATACGAAATTTAACGCTCAATAATTAATTTCTAGAACATTTAATTAAGAAAATAATCGAGTTGACGACCGAAGCGTGATTAATTCTCACGAAAGCGAACAAATTGAAATCTGTGAATGGTATTATTTGTTCAAATTGGAGATTTATTTTTAATTATGTCTGCCCTTCACAAATTAATATTATTTATTCATGTAGGCACCTACAAAGTAATGCGTAGTAAGCAATATGCAAATAAAAAGATTGTTGCTAATGCTCGCTCCTCGATTATACTGGGTAATTGACGAAATCTTTTTTGCGCGTTTTAAGAGATCTTAAATATTGGTATAAAAAATTGTTTAAGAATAATATTGCTCACAGTATAGCTAGTACCTTGTACATGATAAAGAGTATAATGCAAAAATCTTGTGGGAGGGCAATGAGTTGAATCTAGGCCAACACGATGACAGGAAAAGGGACACCAAATGATAGGATATAAGTCACACAATAATATGATACAGGTTACAGGATGATAGGACATATGTCGCATGATAATATGATACAGGTTGCAGGATGATAGGACATATGTCACATGATAATATGATACAGGTTGCAGAATGATAGGACATACGTCACACAATAATATGATACAGGTTACCGGATGATAGGACATATCTCGCATGATAATATGATACAGGTCACAGGGTGATGATAGGATTTAGGTTGCCTTTGTGCTTGATATTTGATTAATGAGCACTTGAGCGCCATCTTGTAGACAAATGTATATTAAATGTACATGTAATTAGTCTTGCCTTCGTTGTGACTTAACGTTGATTATTATAACCAGACATATTTAAATGAAGTTCTTAATAAAATAATACAGATACTCAATAAACAGTAAGGGTTGTATATATTTATGTTGCTCCACAGAGAAATGAAAACAATCAAATATCCAGACAAAAAAGATGAGCAGGCGACCTAGGGGTGAGAGGCGAGGGGCGCAACGCGGACGCCAGCTCGGCATATCCTACTTGTACTTAATATTTTGGACAATTCACAGAATCTTTATAAATTGTAGCCTATGTAAAACAAAAAAACGTAACTTCACGCCTGTAATCCCCGAAAAGGTAACCTATGTGTTATATAAACAACATTATCGTAAAGTTTCATTAAAATCCATTCGGTAGTTTTTACGTGAAAGAGCAACAAACATCCGTCCATACTTACGAGCTTTCGCTTTTATAATATTAATATTAGGATAATAGGAGGTATATAGGTTGGTACAGAACTATGTTAGCCTCGTTACTTTTTAAGCTTGTTACGTTTTTTTAAGTTAGTTTTTTATTTCGAATTTCAAGCAATTGCTCGTAAATTTGTATTTGCGCCCGATGTATGATAATAGGCTCACGTGTCCTACACGAGTCTGCCTACCTGTTCAGAAAATACGGCTGCATTTTACGTTCCGACACAGACTAAGCATTCTTGTTCAAAACAAAAATGCACGTCACATCAGTCGACGTGTCGTTAACCAGTGGAGCAAGAAGCCAATGTACTCGTAAGTGCTTGGTTGATATGAAATACTTATCTATTTAAAATGTCAAATTTGATTGATGTATGAAGTATTTTCATATAAGAATATACTGTGTAATAACGGTCGACATAAATTTTCGTCAAAAATTATTTCTCGAGTTCTTACTCAAATATAGGAAGCTATAATAAATATAGTATACAATAAAATACTCATACTATGACACAGACATAATATTATGCACCTATAATGTATTGCTTTTATCTGGAACGTACCAGATTCGATGATCAACGTTGTTACGGCGAAGAAATATATTATAGACGTTAACAATTTTCCTTTTTTTTAATAAATTCTCGATTCAGTGAAATTAGTGGAATTATAGCAAATTTGGCAGCGCTGTGATCTTAACAAGTACATATCTTGTGCCGCAGTAGCTAGATCAGCTGCGGGGTCAATGAGCTCTGTGCTAACAATGGCTGGCCGGCTTACTTTTTTGGCAGAGATGGCAATTGTGTAGTGTTAAGAAGTTATACAGGTTTTTTTGTGTGTCATAAGAGTAAAAACGTCACGTAAGGTATGTAACGCCAGCGATTTCCGTAGAAAAATCCTGTAGTGCATCCCGGGATTGAACCCAGGAACTCCCGACTGGCAGTCACGCTTCAAACCATCACGACCAACGTAGCAATCGAACAAAAAAATTATCATCAAATATCTTTAATGACTCTTGCGTGTTTTATATTATGTAATTTATTATATAATTCTGAATAAATAAATGAAAACAATATTCATTACCCTCATACTTCATGGATATAAAAATAATTTTACTGTATTAAAAAAAAAATGATAACGAAAGACAAACAACGCGCACGACATTCAAAGATTCTTTGTCGAAAACAATTAGTAACTGAATTTCGTTTAATCCCTTTATATTAAGTAATGCGCCAGCAAATCCCACGAGTCGGGACGCAGAGGGTCTCTCCTGTCTCGCTACACGAGATCGCATTTACTCGACTTGTGGGATTAAGTCTCTCGTGGATCGGCTCAAAGTTCTCCCTTACTATACACAACAACAGATTGTTTGCTTGACGGCTTTATACGGCAAGCAATTCGTAACACGAGAAGTAAACTTGATGTACCTACCTATATTGTCAATATATCCGGCACTAATGATGATTTAGATTTCCGGCACTAATGATTTAGATTTAAACTATCAGTTTATATCTAAATCATTATATTCTAAGATTCATTACATCTAATATATGATTTACACGTAACCTTCAATATATTCTTTAATATAATTTTCAATATATTTTTCAATATAACAATGACATTTCTAAATAATATTTCAATTTCCTTCTAAACTACATCTTACATCATTTCGTGTCGAGACCAAACGTACACCTCCTATTCATGTCACTAGCCGTTGCTACAGATCTGAGCCGCTTGAGCGCCGCCAGAGATGCAGAGCTCTTTAAAGCTGTACCGTACGCGAACACGATGAGCCAACAAGGCGTCTATAAGAAGATTATGCCTACATTTAAAATTTTTATGTCGCTACTTCCTGGATTCAACAACGCCCTGAAAACCTTCCGTTAGCTGTTAGGATACATACGTCCTGATTATCGCTTTGTGATCGAAACTTCTTCACTTAGCCCCGAATACTGAAGTACATAACATTCGTTTTATACTTTATCAGTGCATCAGGTTTATTAAATATCATATTCGTGTTGTTATTGTGATTTTGCTATCACATCTGTTCAATTGAGGCAAGTAGATAGCAGCCAGAGTGAATAAATAAGGAAATATCATTGTTTTTCCAGACCTAAAGTGTTTCTTTCGCGGTATTGATATGATTTCTATTACAAAGTAGAAGTTTTGTGACCTTGTAGTGGGTTGCTGTCAACATAACAATAAATAAGTAAAATAAATATATACCCTCGTACAATGATTGCCTGTAAAAAAGGTAATAGTGTTTTTAAACAAAAGAAAATTAAATTTATCTTTTCAAATGTCTGAAAAAGTGAAAATACTTCATGGAATGTTTTCAAAATACCTTTCGACGAATTGAACGAACTGATGACTTCTGTATTGGAAAGGAGAATAAATTTTACTCACTGTTACCATTTCTTAAGGTGGCTGATAAAATTTAACTGTTATTATACAACGACGACAGCTGGGATTTATTGCAATTCTCACGAAATTTTGACCCAGAGACATGGGTTGAATGATCACCTTAAGAGTAATTTACTTAAGTTTATGAAAAACATTTATAATGAAACCAAAAATAATATCTAGAAACCTTGAACAAGAAAATATGTGTAATTTTAGCACAATCCAACTGGTAACATGTTTAAATAAACAATCCCTATCGACAATGCGAATATTGGGGCGAAGTGCATTTGTTCAAATCGAAGTAAACGTATGAGGAAATACGTGAAAAAAAATATTTTTTCTCTTAAGCCCCGCATTAATTTCCACTTATATCAACTTTATATTCAAATACGGGATCTAAGCCACGATGCGGGCGATTTCTTAGTAACGATGCAGATTTCCTCGCCGGCGCTGCTCCGACCTCTCCATTTTGATTTGCACTCTACTCGACAGAATTCAATTCCAGATACATGAATAAGGATTCCCTATTGCTGCCGTATTCCATTCAGTGTCTTCATTGCTATATCCGGTGATATAAGTTAATTATGTTACAGATGGTATTTTGTGTGCCCAGCGTACGTCAATAAACTTACGACCTATACGGTAGTAGGACTTACACGTATCTGGTGAAACATAAGAGTGTACCACACTTCTCTGCCTTTCTCTACGGCGATTGAAGGGATGATATTACGTTTTTTTGAGGGGAGTAACACTTGATATTAGTATGCCACTATTAAAGGTGGCGATTGGCATTATAATGTAATTAATGATCGGAATACCATACTCACAAAGGTGTATACTAATATCTGTTACTTGTAATATATTGCATAAGTAACCACATAAATGACATTTAATCACAAAGACAGTGGTTGGATTTTAACAGGTTTGAGTGTTAACAAAACGCTTTATATATTTTTAATAAAATCTTAGACACACTGTACTGATATCTCGATAACTACATATAAACATAAAATTAGTTTACATCTTAGCAACTCAGCAACAGGCCTTGTAAAGTGAGGAACCAAATTAGTGCTTATTGGTAACTCTAGAGGCACTCCCTTGAACAAGGACTCGTGGGTCGGCCGAGGTACATGTACTGTGTTAATTAAGTCTTTACAGGCGGCTACACAAGCATGTGGTTATGCGCTACGCCGTAGCAGACACACAAGTAGGTGCTCGTAGCGCGGCGGCTGCCGGCCCGAGTGCCTTCACACAGCTTACATGCCCGCACTCTGTAATAACTGACACTCGAAACGAGGAAATCTTTTAGCTAATTATATTTTCGAGAGAGAAAGCTCGAAACGAGAAAAATGAGGAGTTCGAGTGGAGAGGTTCCCGTCCGGAGTACTGGAGTGTTACACGATGCAATTAAAACCTCTGGGACTGTCAAAGAGATTGTATCTGTTCTTATTTAGAAAGAAAATTTATTTGACATTTGTATATATAAATTTACAAGAATTTTTTTCTAATTATGTACATATACTATTCGCGAATAAAATGAATCCAACTTATTTAATAAAACATAAGGCTATATTGTATTGGTTCTTTGACGTCAACATCTGCATAATTTTTTTACTTTCCCGTTTTTGGACACAAGTCGACTAGGAAACATTATGAAAACCTCTGAGATGGGCAAGTTATTTTAAGCAACAGTCAGCGGCCAATTTCAAAGTCTTAACCTTATAAATTTCCCATAAAGATATTTGGTTAGTATAGTTTTATTCACATTTACTCACACGCAAATATGTATGTAGTTTGGGATAGCGTGCCCAAGTAAGTTTCAAGCTTCCATTGTATGCGGAGAGTTCGTGCCAGGAGAGAGCAATCGGTGCAGTACTTAACTACATAGTTGGAAATTTTCATTATTGCAAGTTATGCGATATATATGATATATTATGTAAATAAATATAGAGACAATTTATAGAGAGACGTACGTGGGCAGAGAAAATATTTCATGAATACCTGTTGTGAATTGCTTATTCGACGTTTTTAAATATTAATCAATGTCAACATTTTAAGGACACATCGAGATAGAGATAGATTGTTGTATATAATCGAAATTGATATATTATATTTTAATAAACAACAGTCGTTTAAAAAACAGCAGTCGTCACACTCGGTGCTCTCTGCTTACCCCGTAAGGAACCTGTGACGTAATGCTGACGAAATAGCCTTTCGTGCAATTTGGTAATTGTGATTATCGCTTGTATTTAAGGCGAGAGCCGTATTCATTGGTGATGAATGCGCTCAGCGCTCGGCGCTCACCGCTTAGGGTACGAGGCTTACCAGCTCGTTCCCAGGATGGCTGGAGCTGTGACAGTTATGAACGTACCCACAGCGTCAACACGGTCCGCGGCGGTGTTATTAAGCCGCGAAACGCTTCTGATTGTTCCACCAAGACGGCAACAGGGCGAAGTCGGAATTATAATTGCGTCGCTCTGTCGCACGGCGCCGGATCCCCCTCGGCTTGATGCCGTTTAATAACAGTGACAAATATTTGATTAATCTTTTTTCATTCTTTCTTATTTTTCCTTTACTTTTTTCAGAGCTTTATTGAAGATTCTTTAACGTCAGCGTGTAACGTACTGGCAATCTGTGGACATAGATGTCACATAATATATGTATTTATATATATTTGTACATAATGGTATTATACATATAATTTCACATCATATATATTTGTACATAATAGACGTTGGTTATAACATTATATTGTTTTTTACATATAGTACATTTATGCCAGTATAACACAGAAAAATCAATTAGATATCGAGCATAGTATATGCTTGTTTAATTGTAGTGTAATTTATTTATTTATTTATATTTTTAAGAATTATTCAATTATTTATTTACCAACATATAAAGTTTTATACTACAAACAAAAAGAATGTAAAGTAGAGTATAGAAAATGCAAGTTCAGGTGCAACTAAATAATATTGCACATTTTGAAAAGTTTTCATATACGTAATACCTAACTTGATATAAGAGTCATTATTGCATATCAGTGCCCATGATATTTCAGAAGAAGATGTCGCGGAATGAAAAAATACAAAAAGGCCGTATCAACTCCAGACTGACGTCGTTGGAGAGACCTTTTCAATATCTTCTCAAAGCACTCGCGGTATGCGGAATCCCAGTTTGGGCACGTACAAGTGACTAATCTTTGTGGAGGGCGCTCCAGAAGCGTCGCGAGTTCCAAAGTAGCCATGATGTAGAGTCGCCCCTCGGCAGCTACTCGAGATACTGCGCTGTCCCTCAAGCTGCCTTGTTTGATGAACATAATATGAGTGCATACGCTGACAAGGTTAACTGCAATATTACACAAACAGCATTGCTCATTTTGATACGGTTATATATAATTATAAAAAAGTATAAAAAAGTTCATTTTTTTTCAAATCATTAAATCCCTCAATGTTAACTGCGTCCAAAAATATTACAACAATAAAAATTTGTATCATTTGTTCAAGCAGAAAAAGAGTTTAGCCAAAATATTGTAGAGATTATAGGATAAAACAAAATAGAATAGAAAAAATCTTGATATTAAGAAGCCGTTTAAAAAGTTTCAAACAAAATCAATAGGATTTCAAAATATGTTATGAACAACCAAGTGTATTGGTAATTATTTTGTTATTGTTGAATATAATTTTTACCAATAAATGTATTCGTTTTTTGATTTAATATTTCTGCAGACCAATTGTGGTACAATAATTTGATTACATAAGTAATTATTTATTTGTGGCATCGTTCACCACAAATCATTATTTAATTGAATTTTTCGGTTTAAGCCCCCGTATATTTGTATAGGTAGATAGAACAAGACAAAATAAAATATAAAACAAATCGCAGATGGACCTTACAATATATCTACCATACTCCGTCATATATTATGTTTGTGTCCGAGCATAAAAAAGGATTTATATATATTTAAATAAGTGTTAATATGTAAATGTATATGTATTAACATTTATATATACATCTATATATATAGTTAGTATCTAAATGAGTAGTATATACGTAGTTTATCAGCGGTTCAGTTACCATAACACGAGATCTTTCGATGCTTACTTTGGAAATAGATGATCGTATGTGGAGAAAAAAAAAACGTAACTTCACGCCTGTAATCCCCGAAGGGGTAGGCAGAGGAATGCAGAACATTCCCACGATTCACC
>DWEI01005936.1:0-10447 GCA_018245875.1 Mysoria ambigua | reverse complement strand
AACCGGTGAATCGTGGGAATGTTCTGCATTCCTCTGCCTACCTCTTCGGGGATTACAGGCGTGAAGTTACGTTTATTATTATCAGCCTGCGTCCGGTTAGCGCCGAACTGGAGCCCCACAAAGGGTTCTTGTTCTCGACTCCCAAGCAACTTATGAGCGCTGCGCACTGCTCGTGTAAACTGCGCTATGCTATGCTAAGCCGGTGGATACAGCTACCCTCGTTAAATGACAGGCTGCACCACGCGTAGGGGAGATTGGATTGAGATCAGAAGGAAAGGCTTGGGAACTTGTTGAATGTACATATGTATATTCCCTATTGTTGAACTTTTATGTGGTTGTAATAAAAATGCGGCGTCACTTTGAAGTAATTTTATTTATTTCCTTTGAATAGGATACAATAGTATTATAGGTTTTCTAATTATCAGAAATGTAGACATTCCGTTTTTGTTTTAAACTAAATCGTACTAATACAATCTATATAAAATATAAATGGCTAGGTGTATTTGTAACTATATAGACATATGTTGAGCCAAACTTTTCATGCTAAAATTATCTACACATTAGCTTGCACAGATTTGCCGTTTTACCAATTTTATACTCCTTGTCTATCTACGGGATATTTATTAGTAGCGTAATTCTACTTTCAAATTAGTGATAATCCAATGGTATAAGTAATGGTATGTTAAGTAAGTGGGTGGTGTTAAACAAATTTGTACAATACAAAGATTCACATAATACATGGACAACAATATGGGAATTGTATAATACACGATGTTAACAGTCACAACAAAACCTAACGTGGACACGTACTAGTAATACTATAGAGGTCACACGATACGATATAAAAATACTAACTTAGTACAAAATCATAGCTATTGTAGTACAAGCAATGAGAAATTAGGTAATTTGACATTATTATAAACCGATATGTATTTTGAAAGATATTTAAAGGCGCAGTGGTCGTATAAAAATAAAACCGAAGCACATATGATTGGTATCGTTAAGTCGAGCTACAAGTGGCTCCTGTATGAAATAGGACGTAGTTAATTACATTTGTTATTTCAACCACGGCCTCATAGACCTGGTGTGATACAAATATTAGGTAAGAAGCTGTAAAGCTAAAATATCACCTTATCCTCCTACTCGCAGAGAATCTTCACTTTCCTACAGATACAAATGTATACTATGTTTTATATCTTTGCTTTGCAATAAGATTTCTGGTATTGTCTGCTTAGACCGTAGAAATAAAAAGTGAATCTCTAGCACCCGAATAATAATATATATTTATGTATTAAAACGCTAGGCCAAAATATTAAGTTAATATAGAACAGAGAATTCATTACAACATATTGTATTCTTTTATAACTCAAGGGACTGTTATAGTTTTCTTCGAAAATGCTATTCCAATGGTGCAAACAAACAAGACATTGAAATTCAATTGAACTTTAAAAATTTCATGGTAAAAGTAACATGACGTTATGTTCTGCGCCATCGTTATAGATACAATTGGATAATTTTTATTCATTGCCACTTTCTAACAGGCCGCGGCGGAGTGAAAATATGAACTATTGCATGATTGGTGAAGTAAAGAATTTTAATGCTTTATTTTCTATCTAACGATAAGTCTTAGACAATCAGTACCTAATATATTTACAAATGCACAGATTGTGCGATTCAGTATGCAGCTGCCATGTGGAAGGGAACCCTTAATTATTTATATGAAAAGATATCCTTCTCGTAATTCCTAAACAACCCATAAACCTTTGTTTAATGACGATTATAGTCTCATTTTGTACGATCATTTACTCTCGCTGTGGCCCTAATACACATCTACTATATTAGTAAAGAATCGAAAAGGATTGAAAATCTAACTGATATAATTTCATTTTACCTAATATATTATAACGAAGATGAATACTTGAAACTTATGTTCTACAAAAGCCACAAAAAGTAGAACTTTGGCGTACGAAACGGTATTTTTGGGACGTTTTATTTTCAATTTATTACAAAGTCAGCTTTAAATCGAGCGATAAAGAGTTAAAAAACTAGGAAGGTTTAAATCGAAATCGTTCATTAATATTACAAGGTTCTTATCGTTTTGATTGCCTGGTTCGCGAAATTTACATAAGGTCGTTTGTTTCATTCTGCGACAAGTATCTTTAAGTCTACATAATACTCAGTCTCATATTTGTTGGCGGTAATCAGAAGTATCTGTTTAAGTAGAGATGCGATGTTTCAGGCCGCGGAGTTCGTCAACGAGGTCGGCGTCAGTAGCGACGAAGCGTTTGTCGATTCTTCGCGGTTTCAAGTTTTCCTAAAACAATAACAATATTGTTAGAATTCATTCATGAATCGACGACAGCTTCGAAGTGGGTTCACCAAGGAGACGATTACAGATAATATTGGTACCGCGCGCCTCGCCACCCCCGAATGACCTGGCCTCTGCGCGCCGTGTCACCCACCGCCCCCGGCCCGGCCAAGCTATTTTTAGACTTGGGGGTTTCACAATCTATAGCGAAAAAGATGTACCTATACGAACTTTGATTGGTGTTTGAAAATTACTTACGTTATTCCGCTCGTCCAACAGCTTCGCGATTGCTTTGTAGAAGGAGGTATTTTTTCTGTTTTGGTTGGAATGGTGATTTTTGGGTATCTGATTCTGAGCCGGTCGGGGCACCATCACTTCTTTTTCGCCTGATTTTTGAACTTCGGTGCTCACAATAGGCGCAGCGGTCGTCACACTTCTCTTGTTGCCATTCCAATTGATAAAAGAATCGGAATCGTCACCAACATAGTCGTCGTCGTGAAATCTCGGAACCGTTTTAGGTACGTGGTACAAGGGCTTTCCAGCTAAAGCTTTCAATTCTCTTACATCTTCGTCTTCGACATCGGTTTCTTCATAGTCGTTAGTGGGAAAGGCGGCACGTGCATTTTCTCGACGTCTCTGAGCATCTTGAGCCATTTGGGTAAGGATTAAATTATCGAGAAAAGCAGCGCTGACATCGTCAACCTCACCGGAGCGCCAGTTGGGATCGGCGTCGCTTTCGAACCAGGTTTCTTGGCCGACCGGTAAAGCGGCTAATCTCTCCTCTTGCCTTTTAGGAGCTTCGTTGGCAAAGTGGCCATAAGGATCGTAAAAATAGGTGTAAGGGACTTGTCCGTATGCATCGGGTACATTGATAGCACCCGGGTCGTAATAGTATTGCATTTTAGGAGCGTAGAAGTAATCTTCGTCAACGTATTCTCGAGGCGGTTGCGGGTATACAGGCCAAGTCTGGACAGGGTAGGTCATTGCTTGACCTAGTAAATAGGTTATGATAACGGGCCACATTCTAGAACAAAAACTGAACTTTAATATATAATTTTAATAAAAATACTTACATTTAATTTATTTAAATACACGAAATGGTAAAACATTAATTTTGGTTTTAATTTTTAATGAAAAATTATGAATAATAAATTTAATTGACACGGCAAAAAAATAAGTTGGCTAATTTCTTAATAAAATAAGGTTACTTACATTAAGCTCGATTGCTGCATTTTGCACTTTTAACACTTTGGGAACTTCTCTTGAGGCGAGCGCGGCACGACTACGTTGCCAGGGCGCGCCGCGGGGCTTTATAAGCTAGTCGCCCACGCGCGCCGCCCACACGTTCTCAATGAACGTCTCCCCAACCCCCTGGCCGCATCCCACGCTCGACAGCCCCCTGCCAGCCTCAACCCCCGAGTTCCGCGCGCCGCTATCGATCGCGCCCACAGATTATTCATCTCACTAAACCTTCATATTATTTCTCCGAACTCCTTATAATGAATAAACGTGTAAATGCCTGTGTTCACGTTGCTACCTCTGGTGTCCTCCGAGAATTTTTTCGAGTACCTTCACAATCGCCCTATAAAAACATATATACTCTTTGGAAGTCTTTTTAACATATCTACTCGTAAATGTCACTATTAAGTCTGGGTAGATCAAACGTATTCTATAAATATGTCACAATTTCGCTGTTGAAGAATATTACGATTGAGGACAAATTAATATTTTTTACACGCAATTTCGAAAATTAAAAGGCCTCATTTCAAATAGGTCAAAAGGTCGATATGTAATGTTCCTAAACCTTTAGTATGGAATATTACAGTTTCATTTATGAATATCGAGTAAGTTGGT
Source organism: Mysoria ambigua (assembly GCA_018245875.1). NCBI lineage: Eukaryota > Metazoa > Arthropoda > Insecta > Lepidoptera > Hesperiidae > Mysoria > Mysoria ambigua. The sequence goes on along the minus strand of DWEI01005936.1, from coordinate 6,285 downwards.
GGTGTACTCCTTTATAACTTTTCTGCTAGACATAAATATGCCTTCCAACCAAGAGACTTAGCTCATTTTACCGTGCACATTTAATTAAGATTATTAGGAATAAAATTAAGATTATTAGGAATAAGATTAAGTTAGTAAGTGGGGTCGATTCGTTTGTCTGTTAATTTTTGTAAACCAAAATAAAAGCCTCCGACAAGGATTACAGATACGTAGTGTAGTTATAGAACCGGGCCTCTGTATTCAATGAGCACCGCTAACCTCCCACCCCCGCGAGCACTGAATACATGTTAAAAAGTAGTAAAGCAGATAGCGTGGAAAATCCCACACATGTCTGGCGAAATGTTCATCGTTTATAATGAGGGTTTGTTAGAAGCATATAATACAAGAGGAACATAATAATTGGCCCTCTCGGCTAAATTCTTTGTATGGTATGAAGATGTATTAAAAGAACATTAATTAAATATACCTTTTGATATCTAAGAAATACAGTTTGTTATAATACATAGTATTCTAATTTACATTATCTCGGCATAAACTGTGAACTTATTAAGAGGTTCAACGTTATTTAAATACAGAAGTCATTAAATATTTATGTACAGTATATCAAAAGTACATGATTTTATTATAATTTTTTTTATTTTTTGCCGCGTTCTTAGAATTTTTATATTATGGATATTTGGTGACCAGCCACTGCTACCTCAGATTGCTGGTCCTTTGAGACATCGTCGGTGACTTTGGTTCGCTTTCGGATTGTTTCCATTCAAAGACGATACTCCAGAGAGACGCTGGTCACATCTGTCGCAGAATCGATAACTGTTGGAACACACGTGTTCTGTACTGGAGACCACGCTTGGCTATTGTAGAACGTCTTCAACCCAATGACGATATGCTCAAACTGGCTGGCAGCGGTTGGAGACGAAGAGCTGAAGATCGAGCTCAGCGGCGTACTAGTCATCATCATTATCACCTTATTACAGTATATTGATGGACATAGGCTTGACGGGGATGATTGAAAGGGACGATGCCCATACTCACCACGCTGGGCGTGTGGATTGGGGATTGTAGAGCGCAGCTTCTCGCACCGCCTACGCTGCTGCTCATAGGCGCCCAAGGCCTTGTGCTAGGGCAGGCCGCGCCATCCCGCCATCTGTCAGTGCGTGGTTTAGTAGCCTCTCCTAACATTCGGAGTCGGGAGGTGCACTTTTAATCCGACCCGTCGTATACAGGCATGCTAGCGAGAGAGAGACGGAGAAAGAGAGAGAGGGAGGGAGAAAGAGGGAGAGAAAAAGAGACATTAGAGATACCTATGCCCAGCGGTGGACGGGAATAGGTTGATGATAATGAGATTATTGGTCACTAATGTGTATATAAGACATGCCATCCTATGAACTCATAGCCGTGATGATATACGTATACAAATAGGACCATTTGAAAACGTCAACAAAGCGTTATTAAAGGGACGCTTAGCACTATCTGATAAGCTTTAATTAAGGTCAACTGTTGTGTTATTATTGTTGGATTGGACAATTTTTATCAATACGTCGAGTGCTTGGACGAGTACAATTATGTTTCATATCATCACGCTTATCATAGAAATTTATTCATACACTACACTCGTATATTACGAGAAATACACTCGTACAATAAACATGTACACCCTCATACATGTGAACTTTACGTTGGTTTGTCTAAGTAGCAACTTTTATTACATATAAGATTTACGTAAGCCAATATAAGGCACTGAAAATAAACGTCGTTGCGTAACTTTCTGGAGCTTACGCCATCTTGTAGTTTTTCTCGGCTTATTTTCGTTCGGACGCGAAGAGGCGAGATGTACGTACGAATATGATTCATTCATGTTCGTAATTGGATTAGCATGGAAGTATGCGCGGAGTGTGGTAGCCGGGTAAAGTAACTAGTAATATACTTTAGCAAAAAAAAACAAACTTCACGCCTGTAATCCCGTAAGAGGTAGGCAGAGGAATGTAGAACACTCCTCCGTCTCACCGGTTACTTTGACATACATCGGGCACATATCCATACTCCGAACCACTACTAGAATTCTAATTTAGGTTTTCTAGTGGTCTAAATTGTGTAGTGGTCGACCCGGGAATCGAACTCACGATCGGCAGTCGCACTTGCAAGCAACACGACCAACGACGCAGTGAACCTACATACATATTCTGTCATATCACAACCCATACTAAATATACTTTAGTAAGGGGTGTGATATGACAGAGTACCTATTAGGGGTGACTACACAGATATAATTGAAGATATGTGGAACTATACTATTTACATTTGTCGTGTTCAAGTGGTAAACAGATCAAGGTTGGTCGATGACGTCAAAAGTCTACGAAGTGCGCGTATGACGGGAAGGATAAACGATTTGAAAGAACTTAGAAGGAATGAAGGGACTTTGAAGGACAAGCATGTTAGGTCTATAAGAATAGCCATATTTAGCGGTCGGCGAGGGAGATCTCCCGTATAAAAGTCGTCCCGGGATAACGATATAAATAGTTCATTTTTATCAAAAAAACCAATGTGTTTTCCTCATTGTAGTTCTTATATTTATTTAAACTTTTTCATACTTATTTTTGCAGTAATTTGAGAAAGATAAAAAAACTTACTTTTTGCCTTTTTTTGACAGTTTCATACAAATATGTATAAACACTTTTGAACAACTCTTTAATATACACTGGCCGCATTTTATCACGATATGAATATTCTTATCAAGATATACTATTAAATCTAGAAACGACAACAAGTTTTCATAGTCAGAAAATTTCGTAGTCAAATTAAAGTATTCTACTTTATTTCTCTTCACATACTATTTTGAAATGATTTGCTCAATGGTGATATAATCGTATGATCGGAGTTTGTAGAGCCGCGCCACAATAAAGAGATGCCGTTGTAGTAGTTTTCAATAGCTGCCTCACGTTGTCACTTGCCAAATGGCTACGCGTTGGGTCGGCAGGCGGGTTTGGGAAGCGGTGACAGTTCGGTGCAGCGGTGTGCGTCGGTCGGCGCTCGCGGAAGTCACCAACACGGGGGCAACGCCCGGCAGGCGCCCCCCGGGCGACACCGCACTCGATACTTCTTGCACAAATACGTCAATAGCCAAGCATGGCGATTCTCGCCATTACGCATTATTCACGTCTTGTACTATTAAATTATTTTACTTCATCAAGGATGATCGCACATGTAAGCTGGTGAAACGTGGCAGTATACAGCACTCCCCTGCCTTCCTCTTCGGAAACTGGCGTGATGTTACTCATCACGTTGTGTCACTTTTCGCATCAATCGATTGGTTGTATTCGACGAACATGTTACGTGTGGAGTCGCGCGCTAGGGGCAGCGATGGAGGGATCGTGTATAATGACGACGATAAATGATAAACGTCGCACATTGTAACATTACAATGGTAACTGACTTGGTGAATAACTTGGTAACGCGTTCTCGGAATAGAATCGTCGCTAATCAACAAGCCGCGCCGCTACTTGTTACCAAGTGACGGAATGTATTCGGCCGCTTGAAATTTTCCCCACATTCGTTATTCGCGGCCGATATGCAAATGACTACGCCTCTGTCGTAGGGAAATATACTGGATTACGCTCGTGATGACTCTGAAAACGTGTATGCGATATGTATGTATATAAGAATATAATTATATGTACATATGTTGTTTTCTATCGACTGGCTACCATAACTCTTGGTTATTTGGGATCAAACAGATGTGTGGTGGTGTCCAAGGTTTTATTATTATCATTGTTGTTTTGTAATTGTAAATATTTATCGTTCATTAAGTTGTGCAAGTGTTATGAATAGTTTTTTTGGATGCAGCTTCATTACTGTTTTATTATCAGTTACAATACGACAACATGATGTAAATTTTACTTATTTTATTAGAACGTTTTAACAGCGGAATTATAATATTGTAAGTATATTTCTGCTATCCCACAATTAATGCAGTTATGTAATTTAAAATGGGCCAAAAGATAAGTTCAATTTATTTAGAATCAACTTCTAAGAGCTCGTAGCACGCTACGATTTTTCGTACGTACCAAAACGTTTGATAAGGTTAGTCACCGCTTCATAATTTACGGGTCGATTCAAATGTAGAGTTCATTAGAATCAACAACAGGGAAATGTTTATTTTAATCACAAAAATAGCTTCATTTCTCTATTTCCTGGAACGGATAATTAACATTTGGTTCTCAGATTAATGTTTAATCACGACAATGAATCACAATTATTGCGGTAGTAACAAATAATTCCGTTATTTTCAAATTGATAAAAAGATTACGTGACGCGTATTGTAGGTACGCGGCGATGGTTAGTAGGTACATTCAGCTATAAAATCGAAAAAAAACTTTATATAATCAATCGACGTGTTCCATAATATTGGATTTATACGTACACCACTACGCTCCTCGATTTTCTAGAGCTCTGGAACCCCCCGCGCCTTCGTCCGCTCTCCACTGAACGTTATTGCGGCGTAGGCGGTAGCTTCTGCTATAAATAGCTGGATTGTTCTCTTGTCTACGAACAACGATGACTACGTGCAGCTGATGGCCCTCTAATTTCAGTTTAAGTGCCCTTTAATATCTAAAACCTACGTACAGTTGTATCAATTTTGTGTCCACACGTCTTCACGCGTTACTCCCAGAGTCAGTTATAACCACAACGCTATATAGTTCTCTACTTTTTTTGAGTCCTTATGTTAATGATGGTTTATTTGTAAGTTCACCACCTATTCTATGACGGGACGTAAATGTAACTGGTAAAACGTTGGAGTTTTTGAGTCCTTATGTTAATGATTTGTTATATTAATGAGTAAATCTAAACAATTTTTTATCATAACTTAATCATAGTATTTCTGATTATTGTTTTTAAATTGCCCCATTTTCTAAATGTGTTGAGTTGTTACATGGTTCACTTATATAAACATATGATACGGTTTGATATAAGCTGATTGTTATTGAAATTAAGTTGGTTCACATATAGCCTTGGTATTTGTGGTACTAACAGAGCTTTAAACAGGATTTAGAAAATAATTACATTCATTGTACTACAATTTTCTTAATAAACCAAAGAAATACTTGGAACGAAAAAAATATCTTGAAGTTGCTCATTTTAACTTATGATTATTTATATTATTTTGACTGTCGGTGCGTACTATTAAAATAAGAATGAGAATACAAATATATTACGAATGCTAGTAGGTAATTATGTAACACGTAACTATGCTTCGCGGATGTAGCTTCGATTCGGTCGCGTTCGGTCCGTGCCATTCATGAATGTGAGTACTTACGTCATCCGCCTCCCTCGAGCCGGGCCCGGCGGGGGTGCGGGCGCCCCTTCGTCGAAACCAGTGCGCAGCTGCTGAGGGGGGGCGTGACGTCAAAGTTTTCATGCAACAAGTGTATAGAAAATGTAGTAGGTTCGAATAGAAGGCTATTTTTAACCAGCTCAAAAGGCCTCACGTAGGACTTGTTTTATAACCGAATTTCATGTACACCGTTAACCCATAAAACAAATATACATATCTTGGTTAGTTTATACAGAAGTGCATGGTACATTTTTATGTTGGTAATATTGTGAATTAGTTTTTTTTACTAACATCGATTTTGATTCGATTGTCGAAAGTATTGATTTGACAGTAATAAAAAGAGGACTGGAGCTTTTTCTGTAGATACAACTGCAATAGACCACAATAGTGTTTCTTATTCGTCCCAGGCACGATGTGATCAATGGAAATGAACTACTCGATAAAGAACATACTGTTTTTATATATTTTCATGCATAGGGACTGCATAAAAATATGGAACTATTTTTCAAAAATATGTCTTCAATTGAGATTAATTTCTCCCTTACTACTATAGCCATCTATCGGCAAAGCGCAACAGCAAAAGCTTTAGATAGAAGCTGCTGTACCCTAGACAGGAATTGGATCTGGGGAGGGACACTAATGATACTGTAGGTGAAGATAATGCCGAATGTTACCAAGAGATGGCGTATCTATTGTAAAAGCTTCGCAAGTTTTTATTAAGTTATATACATTTTTACAATTGGATTTATTTATTGTAAGTTTCTCCTAATGGTCTAGGGTCCTTTCAATGGTCGTGTTTTTTCGTTGGTCGATCGGGAGGTCCCGCTTTCAATTCCCGGGTCGAGCGCCTTAAAACTTACCTTAAATTTGTAGTGGTTTGATTTTCTAGTAGTGGTTCGGAGTCTGGATATGTGCCCGATGCATGGCAATAGGCTCACCACCTATTCCATAGT
>DWEI01005935.1:0-10448 GCA_018245875.1 Mysoria ambigua | reverse complement strand
ACGTCCCACTATGTAATAGGTGGTGAGCCGATTGCCATGTATCGGACACATATCCAGACTCCGAACCACTACCAGAATTCTAATGAGATTTTCTTGCATAAAAATTTTCTAATTAGAAAAGTTTGTAGAGTTCGACCCGGGAATCGAACCCGGGAGCTCCCGATCGGCAGTCGCACTTACAACCAACGACTACGACTTACGACTAACGAGGCAGTCAAGGTAGGCTCCTTTTTAATTTATCTTTTTTACTTCACGGAAGTAGTATAAGGATACTACATAAAGTCCGGAGTAAACTCATACACCTCCAGTTTAATTTAGAGCCATGGCTTTGACGACCCAGTCGCGGAGATATTACAAGGTAATTACAAGTCGTAATACCGTATGGCAGCCTGGTGGAGCGTGGATAGAGAAAATTTAACTTATCATGTATACATGTATACGAACATATTTAAAATACAGGCAACTCTCAGTTTTATGTTAAGTAAACAATTATCTTAATGCTCATAAAATAATACATGGAGACAAATCTTATTTATTTCATTCCAATTTTTCGATTGTAAATATGTTTTAAGGAAAATTTCAAAAGGAACATTCCAGAAAGCGCAAAGCTCCACTAAGTGTGAGCTATTGTGGCCACGTATGTAGCTATAGTGGCCACGTTCTAGTGAGTTTCACACTACATTGGAGCTCATTCAAAAAGAAAAAGCCGCCTTATTGGCTTCGAAAATGGATACAAATTTGGCACATCATTTGCTCCATTTATAAAATTGTGGGCATTGTTATATATAAAATTATATAACAAATAATTAAAGTTATATAAAAATATTAAATATTCATCTCTTATTTTTGCATTTGCACAATCTATTGTGCATGCAAACAAAATAATACCATTTAATAAATATATCTTATAGTTAATTGTTTTATAGTAGATAATTATTTTCTGTATACCTATGTATTAATATTTGAAAGGACATTTCTGTATATCTTTTTAGAAATATTCTGGGCACAGAAGATAAGATGAGATTTACTTAAATCTTTTATTATATACAAGACATCGCCTTAAAAGAGGCCTTAAACCTTAGAGTTCTAAATGTTCTCTAAGACTTGGTTGCCTATTATAGCCGTATAACCATATATAACGTTGCCTATTATAGCCGTATAACCATATAGCCGTATAGTATAGCCGTATAGCCGTATAACCGTTCTCATCTTGACAGGTGACTCTTATTCAACCGTGGAACGATGCCGGAGTTCAGGTTTACCTCTATCGGTGTCAAATTTACACGAGTCTAAGGTCAAACAGTAACACAGAGTAACGATTCATAGAAGTACACTCTTAGAATAGGGACCTAAATGATATTCAACGTTGAAAACGAGATATGAAATACAATCGAATGCAGACAAATTAAAATGCATATAAGTAGATCAATTGGATCGAATACAGAGCACCAACTTCATTAAGAAGTAGCCTTCAAAGAACAATAGATATGATTTATGGCAACAAAATCTTCATAAAACTCATGAATTGTCTTACCAGCACAAATCAATCTCATTTTTTTAGAAATAACTTCAGAAAATGGACAGAAAAGGATAACATAACAAAAAATTTACAAAAAAGTTAAATAACTCTGTCGGAATCATTAAATTCTTTGAATATCTAATAACGCTCCACATAAAACTTTTACATTTTACAATACAACCCTACATTAATGTCATCAACTCATTCATAACCGCCTGTCAACTGAAAACACAAGGTCCGTCGAAAATCGATGAAAATAAAAGGGGTAGCAACACGGCCGACCACAAACATAATAACAGTAATCGCCTGGCATTGCCTTATCGTGTATAACTATCAGACAGAATAGTATATTAGCAAGACTCGCCTAGAAATAGTATCGATTCGTAGAAGCACAAATGTCAAACTTGTACTGATATACATCGATGAGTAGACAGATTGCTACTTAATTTGATGCTTTCCAAGCAATCTATACGATTAGCCATGTAAAAACTAATACTATTTTTAAACTCATAACCACTGTTTCGTAAGAACCCAAATGTCTCATTTTTATTTTCAATCTTAATATAATTGTTTATTTTAATCAATCCTTTTTATTCAACTCCTTTTTACTGTACAAAATATATCGAGCACTGGAATTTTTTAATATTTATCCATGAAAATATAAAGGGGGTGACTGTGTGAAGCAACTATATTTCCTTATTTGACTACATAAATAAGTACTCCATGAAGGAAAACAGGAAAAGTTTTGATATAGTTCTTAACGCGTCTCGCATAAATAGAAAATTACGGTTCAGTATAGCTTAAATTAGTAATAATGAAACTTTTACAGCCCCGCTAGTGGTTATTTAGCGATGAACTTCGGTCAAAAGCACTCGGACAAAGTTTTAGAGCGCGTTAAAATTGCACGCAATTTCTAAGTTGCGTTAGAGGAATTAGCACGGGGGTAACGGGCACGCACACAGCCCTTATCACGAATATCTATGTACTTATGTTCGACATTAAATTACATATAATATTAATATAATTTAATATAAACAGATAAGGTAATTTAATATAATAGATAAAGCTTTATAAAATGATTAAAAACCTTCCGTATAGTAAGTAGCCCATTGAAATTCTATAAATACGTATGATACTACTACGATGTATGTATAGGCTATAAAAATGAAAAGTATTACGAACATGTGGTGAAACGAGGCGCCCGGACTGCGGTTGGAGTATTGGTCTAAACCGAATCGTTTTCTATTTTCATCTCCTTCGTGTATGCGCCACATGCCTCGGTAGTCGAATGCATGTAGAACAAGTATTAAAAATGTATTCGTTCCCATACGGTTCTAGTAGGTACCTATTTCATTAAACAAAGCGACTAAAATATAGCGATCCCAGACCTGAATGACCAGCGTGGGAGTAATGGGCAAAAATCTGTCAGAGCAGGTTTATGTTTCAAGTGTAGATTTAAGCATCAAATCTTCAAAGAAACAGCAAAAAATGCATGTTAATATAAAAATTGAGATGTGAATGAAAAAGGTGTTCCAACCAAGTTACATGGAACATGGTTATGACTATGATTAAACCAATACATATTTACCCCACATAACTTTGTCGAGATTTTCATAAATTTTTCAGAATCGCATACCGTACATATAAAGTCCAGATTACAAGAATTTCAATATCCTATACGCTACAAAAAAGTACGCCGAGAATAGCCCCATACTTATTATCATATGACCGTTATTGACATACTTCGAAAAGTTATCGCATCCCACGTATACTTTGCATTCTAAAGCAACTTGTAATGGAAAGTTACTATAAAGTATTTTCAATTTTAAAAAGCTAGCGAACTCTGTGTGCCTAAGCACTCAGTTGTAGGTGTTTTGTTCATCATAAGCGGTTAATGGTACTGAGAGATTTTCCTAAACAATTTCAATTCACATGAACCTTGCAACAAAGACTACATATACTCGTATTAATAATATGTATATTACTTAAAAATCAGGGTTGATTCCATTTCCTTGGTGAGTGCACGGCATTAATATTTCATATACCAAAAAACCGGTAAAGCGATACATCGATACATCAAGAAAATATTACTATTAACATATTCAGATAATCCCCTGATTTGACAACAAGGACAAGGGGATGTTAAAGTTGAGTAGAACAAACGCATGGTCGCTGAGACTAGGTCAACAGTCCACAAGGGAATATAACATGGACACTGGATTAGATTAAACGGGCCTAAATATTATATACACTCATAATTTAATTCACACCTATAACTAGCGACATTTTAAAATATAAAGTTTTTTGCTAGCCAAAGCAAATACGGTGTTTGTCACTGGGAGCGTGCAACATAACCCAAGTATATACATCTGAATGATTTACTAGTGTGAAATAAGTACCAGTAGTAAATAAGACCAAAAGTAAATCTGTTTTATATAACTGTCAGTAGTCCTTAAGGAAAGCATAACATAACAACACGCTTATAATTCACCGAAGGGGTTTCAGTGAAAAGTACGCGTTTCGCCGCGCCCTTCACTTACCCAATAAATTCATACGTACATTTACTTAAAAAAAAACAAGTATGTACCCGAACTAAAGCAATCTCCAAACACACGTTTTACCATACTCGACTACCATAAATACTCGATACATCCTCACATATTGTCACCCTCATCCTCATCCTCATTCTCATCCTCATTCTCTCCGTAGCCTCATACGTGCAATCATATCGCTATTATTAACAACTCCGTACGTATTCCCACGCGCTACACCCAGTTGCCGCTAAGTACAAAAACGTGTTATCGCTAAGGAAGAGAGCGTGCTAGTTCTCCTCAGGGAGCACACATTGGCCCGAAAACATCCGCAGAACTTTTAAATTTAGATTAGAAAATTTCATATGAAATAAACTAAGCACAACCCTCCAAGGAAAATACTGACTTGTCCCAAATATTCTTATACACTCCATATAACCTTAACTATTGATGCATTGGATTATAAAACATTAAAGATTTGGTTGCTAATGATACATCAATGTTTCTGGTGAATTTATGAAAGCTTCTACATACTTTAATTGTTTCAATAGATTAATATCAACATTATAACTCGGTTATTTCAAATAACAAACGTTACAAAAGAAAATTGCCATATTGGCCGGGAGCACTAGACAAAACGCTAGGCTTGAGGCAATACTCCTGGTGCTTGTCTTTGAGCACATTAAATATGCAATTTCATGCATGTGACTGCCGCAAGTGAGTACTTTTCCTTTGCAAATGCCCCTAAAGCTACGTTCTCCAATATTGAACCCATGTAAAATTGAAATTCAAAGTAAATACCGTATCAAAACGTACTTACCGATTTTTTTTCTCAACGTTAGGCTGATTGTATTGTACATTTATACTGCAGCTACCTACGGAGACAACGAGATGCTACTAAAATATTAATTTGCTCGTATATTGTTCATATTATATCATACAGTAAATGGTGTCAAAATGTCAAAATGTTAAAATGTACAAAAACGTAATAACACACCTGTAATCTCGAATAGGTAGGCGGAGGAGTTGGAAGCTCTAATAATTCACCAGTAACGAGTTTACGAGCCTCCACAGGGGGTGAACTTATTACTATACACAGTACACAAATTCTGACCCCATGCCACTACTAAGTAGAATTATAAAAGTCCAATAGAACCCACCCGGAATTCGAACCCAGGATCTCACGATCAGCAATGACGTTTGGAAGCACTCAACAGTGTGGAATTATTCACTACGAGAGATTTACCCATCATGCTCTATTTGCAAACTTCAAATATTATAAAGTGTAGCTGTCAGTATTAGCAATATATTTCCTGATGTGAATATATGTACATAAAGCTCTGAGTGGCACGTGACTATAAACTGCGCAGTATTCATATACCCATTCCAAATTCTTAAGGAGCACTAAAAACTTAAACGCGACGGCAATAAACAAGTAAATATAAAAATTATTACAGTCGAGCATTTGTCTCATAACAACTTTTCGACTACCGGCGTCCTAGCGCTTCTAATAAACTACGGGTGTGCCGTTCGGCCAGATTGATTGCTCAGTGAGTGAGTGGTTATAAACGTGCTCTTCGTACGTAAATCTTTTAGGAGTTAGTGCACACATAAATGTGAGCCAACAGGGTGACCCCATTCCGCGACATGCAGGAACAGGAGAAGCACGTAAATTAATTAAGCACATCGCGATCCCGCCGTCTGATTCAGCCCCGTTGCATATCAAGTTGACATTCGCTGAATACCGCTCTAATTGAAAAAAATTCGCTCGCATTTTGTAGGAATTTAATTAGTGTTTCGCGATGTGAATTAAGCTTTAAGTTGAATGTTGACGAAATTTTCTTCGGGAGCAAAGAGTGCTTTGCCGTAATAAATTTGGCTAAACGAACTCGATTACGCCAACATTTTTTGAATTCATCGCGTCACTCTCACAAATTGATGGCCCGCCCACCACTCCGCAACGATGCATGCTGTTTTTTAATAAAACCGCACACTCGTTATTGATTTCAGCAACTGTAAAGTTTTTTTTATACACGATAACGTCCTGACGGTTCCTGGCATGCGTGATTAATGTGCGATGCGTGGGGAAGGCTTATTATTCTGAGTAAATAGTGTGGGGAAGTTAATATTAATTATATGACAGATTACTTTGCATTACATGTACGCGTAAGTAAGTAATTAAATATAACATTTATAATATTATTCTTACAATGTTTTACACCAGAGGTTTTATTGCATAAATCACAATGTGAAATATTACAATTCTAAGGTGTTATACAGGTAAAGCAATACATAAAACAAAAAACATATTTATAAATCATCTAGTTCTCACTTTCACCAAATTTAGTCTGCTTAATGCGCCTTTATTATTCAATCATCTTTAGATATACGTAGGCACAAAAGGACAATTTTTTTATATTTAATTATCTATAAGAGGGTTAATTAAAAGCGTTAAAAATGTTTATAAGAAAGTTCATTAAGACACTTTCTTTAGAAACTCTCCATGACAGACCATTAAGATGAAAAACGAGCTACAGTTGTAGAACAAATGTCAAGCTGGTGAATACTTAGAGTTATCTACATATTTTTTAATTTAATCTTTTAGATTTGCTTCCCATAAGCCTAATTCCTTGTTGAGGGTAATCTCAGTATCTAGAATCAGAAACTTCTTTAAATAAAACAAAAGCAGAGCTATTATTTTTATTATGGGGAAGTATGTTAAACAGTACAGTAGTAACAGAATAATCCCTTCGTCCACGCTTTCGTGCTATGGACGCTCCGTGAACTTATCAGATAGCATATCAGTGAGATTAATATCGGTGCACCCCATGGCTCTGTCGTCAACACTGTTCATCCTGCATATAAATGGCATCTTAGTGCAAATCAATGACATTCATTGCTATGCCGATGACCTAGCCTTGCAGGTGCCCTCGGAAACTTGTGAAAAAAAGAAAAAAATCAACTTATGTCTGAAGATGAAACGCTCTCGAATGAATCAAGGATTAAGGTCGACTGAACTTTAGTCAACTAAAGCCTAATAAGACAGCAGTTCACGTTCTTACCACTAAAAAACCAACTAGTCATGCTGACTAACTTCCAAAGAAGGTCTATCGACATTAGGGAAAGTCTTATAATCCTATGAGTCAACATATCAAAGCCACCTGGAAAGTAAAGTTAAACAAGCCACAACAAAGCTGACGAGTCACATAAAAACCAAACAGAGCTGGACGGTGGTTCACAGGGTGGCAATGCCTATGTTTTACAAAGTCCAAATCATGGAGTTCTAATCCCAACTCTAAGCAGAAGCGCAACGACTTAAGCCTTTGGAGATACTTGGGTTACCTCTGTATATCCTAGCAGCTCTATAATGTTAAGCGCTCCGAAGAATTGTTCGACTTGGTGTCTGCCTTTCTTCACCTTTTCTATATCGTACCCTGTCACCTATAACTCTAAAGCACTATGTTCCATCAATTCCACTATGAAGTTTCATCAATATCAGTTGGACTTGTGGCTTTCCTCCACGATTTGGTTTGTCAAGCAAATAATAAACTTGAAAGATAAGTAAAGCACTACCGCCAAGCCCAAAGAATTAACTTCCAAATATTCCTTATTAACTGGCTAATAGGTAAAATCTTACAATAATAAAAAAAAAACGAAAACTTGTGTATTTTGCTGTCAGAAATACATCTGTTTATTCCCAGTCCCATCCTTTTCATCATTTTTACGGTGGAAATTTTTCGTTCGAGATAGTTACATCATCGGATGAACAAAACGGCTGCTATTCATGAGTCGCAATAAAAACGCGACGCTTCTTTTGGCATTTTCTAAAAATAGCTAAACTTACACCAAATGAAGTGTGAATACCAGTGGAACGAAATCGTTACTAAAGAACATGTAGTTTGTTTTTCTTACTGATATCAATTTTAAACTAAAAATGGATTCTGAAATTCTATTAATATGTATGCACTGGCTGAGTGTAATAAACTTAAGCGTATCTAAAAGGTTATTCGCAAAATCCAACTTCAATTTTACAACGCACGAAATTATATTTAAAACTTCACACACACGACGTGTCAAATAAACCATTTTCATTTGACGATTCCGTTTTGACGAAAGATCACAAAAGTGAGTGAGCACTCAACAAGATGGCGTGCAATAGCTTGAGGGCAAAATAAATTACATATTCAAAAACTTACTTTTTGTAACGATGAAGTATTCTACATTCAGAAGAATGAGCCACGACAGCAATTGTAGATTCTATTTTCCCTTCACATTCACGCAGAGTGAAAATTTAACAAGATATGGAACATAACGACGATGAACGAGAATGAATATAATGATAAATTGAACTTGTACAAAAAGAAAAATCAAGTAAAAGGAAATAGACACGTTAAATTGTAAATAAAACTGCTAATATTTATAACATTGAACACACACTACATCACGAGATTAGGTTTGTTTGACATACGTGCTAAGCATATACATATTATGTATTTATGTATGTACAAAAACATACATATATAGCTAGTTACGAACAACACAAACCTTCTGCGTGGCACACCGATGTCGATAGAACTATAGACGGCACTGACCGATATTAGTCATATATATTTATGATGATATTGCTTAACGGTGGCTGTTCCATTTCACGTCGAGACATTTCGACGATGACATCGAATGCGTATTGCCTTTCGATTAAAAGTGACATAGTCGCCCGGCGAGCTTCGACACTCGCTGAGCCAATTTATTTGCAATCTATTTTTCAATTACGTCCCGCGGCGATCGACCCGCATGATTTAAGGTTCTGGATGTAAACGTGTTATGTATATCGGGGTGTTTGAGGTTTATAGGGTAACAGGAATAGATTAGATCATTGCTATCGTCATCATCATTAGCCGTCCTATTGCACCAGTCCTTGACAAGCATCTTCTTTTAAATAGAGAGGATTAAAACCAGTCTGACACGTTAGACAATTTCACATACCTCAGTGAAAATTATGTGGAGAAGTTTAAGATTATTAAACAAGGGCCGCGGAGCGAGAGACTATATTTTAAATAAATGATTTATCACTTACATGATACTTAATATTACTGCCTCTTTGACGTGAGTCGTAAGTGAGTGAATCGTCTTGCAACTGCAAGGGTGACTGTCGATCGAGAGCTCCGAGGTTCAAGTCCCGGCTTGGACACTATTGGATTTATCTAACTTAAATTTTCTAGTAGTGGCTCCGTGTCTGGATACATGCCCGGCAAATGTCGCTTTGATAAAAAGAGACAGAACTAGCGTTTCATACAAATCGTACATATTGTGACAGACGAAGTCATTGGCTAATACAACCATTTACAGATCGAAAAGAATACCAAATTTATCCTCTTTCTCCCTCTATGAACGAGACGACGTTTGACTTCCCTCGCTCACTCCACGTACATACATAATACCTCTACGTAGAAGATCCCCAGAACCGATCACCGGAACGTAATTACAGTCTGAACGAACTTTACCGACAGGTACGTGCTCGCGCTAAGTTTATTTGGCAGTCCACGACGTCGCACAGTTACATCGTGTTACGTAGTCGGGACGCCGAAACTCCTCCGAAGTTAACGTTACACTTGTAACGGGTTCGGTTTACGATCTCTAACGATCAAACTGCAATCGGAACTCACTATAACCGCTAACGTGTTTAGAAACTTTCATCGCTAATAGTGATGCTAACGATATAGTTACATTTTAAAGTTAAAATTAGAAGTAAAAAAGAAAACCAAACCTTTGGAACCACCCCAGTCTCACATTTCAATACATCGTTTGATTGGAAATATTTTTATTATATTAATAATAACCATAATTGAACTACTGGAAATAATAATATTGATTTTGGTCGAGTGATCGCAAGCGCGGTTGCTAATCGAGAAGCGCTGGATTCAAATCCAGGGTCGGGTAATAATGAATATTTCTTCAAACTAAAATTTGCAGTAGTGACTCAAGTGTGGATTTATACCCAGTGTAAGGTAGAATACCTAGTTTACCCAATGATAGGATACCCAGTATACTCAGCATAGTAGAATAAACTCGCCCCCTATTCCACAGAGGGACGTGATATTGTGTTAGGTAAATTATAATATTTATACAAATACGTCTTCAATCCATTGTCACTTATGTTAGCCGTTGAATTTGGAATTGAATTTGAATTTCGAATAAGTCCATTTTGAGCGTAAAGGCACAATCGCTGCATTTTTTGCAACTGAGAAGAATTTGAATAAAGTTTTATAGTCGTAACGTGAGTGCAGCAAACAGTTTACTGTCTGCCTAAGCATTTAGACACAATCTACGTACATAGTAGTACATAATCGTCAGTTTTATAACATCACATCTCATCATTAAACACTGACCACAAATAGAAC
>DWEI01005934.1:0-10448 GCA_018245875.1 Mysoria ambigua | reverse complement strand
CGACTGCCGATCGAGAGGTCCCGGGTTCGATTCCCGGGTCAAACACTACAAAATTTTCTAATTTAGATTTTCTAGTATGGTTCGGAGTCTGGATATGTGCCCGATGCATAGCAATAGGCTCACCACCTATTACATAATGGGACGTAAACGTAACCGGTGAATCATGGGAATGTTCTGCATTCCTCTGCCTACCCCTTCAGGGATTACAGGCGTGAAGTTACGTAAATTAGAAGTTTAGGTTAAAATAAAATTACTTATTAGTCTTATGTTTAGGCTAGACTGTAATAATACTGAGGAACTAGGGTATTTAGGACCTTGCAATATAAAAAAAAATCTACACAACAATGTCTTAAGATCAGTCTTCTATTAGTTTACTTGGGATAGCTTAAGCTTCAATAAAATCCAGGTGTTGGAGGCGGGCACATCGTGTGAATACGCGGTGAAGTGGGTAAACTTGGCGACGGACCAAGAGCTGGCGCAGGGGTACTTGAACGAGGTGCGATTGCTGCGCGATCTGCAGAACTCCGACAAAGTGATACGGCTTTATGATTAGTGAGTGTCTTTTTATATACTCTCCTGGTACTTCATACTAAACTAGTTTATTTTCTTGTGTTTTAACATGCTTGTCACCTTCTGTGCTAATATAAACGGGTGTCAATGTGAGAAACTTCAAAAAAAGTTGTCCTTTGTGCCTCTTACATTTCTTACAATTCATGGTGGTGTCAGGTGACTAATATTATTTTTAGATATTGGGTCTGATTTCCTGGCACTTCTGTTCTACAGCAATGATGAGAATGTAAATATCTTTTATTAGTGAATATGATCGCGCAAACCAGTTCTTGCGGATGGTGTTGGAGGTGGGCGAGACGGACCTGTCTTCGTTCCTGAAGGCGCGCGGCGCTGGACTGCCGCCCGCCCTCGTGCTGCACTACTGGGAGGAGATGCTGCAGACCGTACTCTACATACATGAACATGGTACGGGGCTCCCAATTGACTAGCAATTGTTTTATCTGTTTAAACACATGAAACTTAACGCAATCAGTAACTACCAGAATTCCTGTGTTACAGGCGTGATACACGCAGATTTGAAACCGGCCAATTTCCTGCTGGTGTGCGGGCGACTGAAGCTGATCGACTTCGGCATCGCGTCGGCGGTGAGCGGCGACGCGACCAGCGTGGTGCGCTCGCAGGCGGCCGGCACCTACTCCTACATCAGCCCCGAGGCGCTCATGGGCGGCGCGGGCGGCGGCGGCCCGCTCGGCGACAGCGGCACCGCGCCCATTAAAGTCGGTTCAACGCTACTTACGCTGCATAGCGTCATTGTACAACATTACAGTGTTTCGATACCAATCTATTCGCATACAAATAAATACAAGCCACCTATTTCAAATCGTCTGCTCAGGATACCAAACTATGACCCGCTTTGCAAAATCTGTTAAACAGAATGTAGATGGATACAAGATCTGAAGTGTAATTAGTAATATGAATGTTTCTTAATTTCAAACGAATTGTATTCTGAAATGATATCATTCACCATACCCTATATAAAATACCTTTTGATTTCTTAGGAATTCTTAAGTAGTAATGTGTATCTATTAGATCTGTATATACATTTAATATTTCCAGATATCGTATCGTTCTGACGTGTGGTCTTTGGGCTGTATCCTGTACAGCATGATATATGGACGAACGCCCTTCGGACACATCCCCAATCTAGCAAAGCTGGCCGCAATATTAGATCCCAACCACAAAATCGACTATCCGCCGGCCGACCGTAAGTCGACATTTTTAAATGCGATCTTAATAATAATTATAATTGTGCCGTAAGCTTGGCGTGCAGATTTCGCAGTGGCGATTATAAATAAGTGTTCATCCCTGCAAGTAACCTTATATTTATTATCAAATGCACTGCCTGGTTGGTCTTGTTAGTTACAAACGCGACTGACAATCGGGAGGTTCTGGGTTAAAATCCCGGGTTGTGTAGGCTATTGGATTTTTGTCATTTAGATTTTCTATTAGTAGCTCAGATATGTCGCCTTAAAATCTGAAATGGACACAACCTATTTGTAATCCTTATTACGATGCGTAACGAAGTAGAGGCTCGCATCGGCGAGAGCGCGTGTGAGCGAGCGGCCGGCGTCCGCAGACGTGCCGCCGTCGCTGCTGCGCGCGCTGCGCTGGTGCCTCACGTACAACGCGCGCGCGCGGCCCAGCGTGCGCGAGCTGCTGGCGCTGCGCCACCTGCCGCGCGCGCCGCTGCCCGCGCCGCTGCTGGCGCGCCTGCGCCCGCTGCTGCCGCCCGACGACTACTGCCTGCTCGAGCAGGCGCAGCTCTAGTCTCCGCCGCCGACTGCATTCTGTATCTGAACTATTATATCTTGCAATTTCCTATAATGGAAACTGACAGAATTTTGTTAATCGGCCCATAGATTGACCCGTCGATGATCTATCGCGGCCGATGTTCTAATGCATTAAAGTAGTGCCGTCGTTTCGTCCATCTTGTCAATAGTTTTTAGGGACAACGTATCTACCAGCTACCACCTCTATTTCTTCGGTGGCTTATGGATGGCATGGGGCCTCATAAAGGTATAATGTTGATTGAACTAATTAAGGTTTCGGGTTCACTTTAAAAGGTATCTGAGTTTCGAGAACACCTTTCATGAAATTTTAAAATATCTGAAGATAAATGGTTATTGCAATTTTAATTTTATTTATTAATATTATTTTATGATCTTCAGATGATGAAAATTTTAATTATGTAGCATATTACGTTTCACCAAATAATTAGTAAGTGTATGCAATTTTTTTAAAATTATTCTCATTATTAGTGTTACAAAACTAATTATTATTTTATGGTTCAACAAAAAAACTATATATAATGTACAGTAATAGATACGGTAGTATATTTAATGTAGAAAGAATTATAGTTATTATTGCTTTATTGTAAAAGTACCTAACTGTATTATGACTGTAAAAACTTTAGATTTATATAATATACCAGAATGATAAAAAACGAACTATTTTTATTGTACTTCTGTCCGAGCTGTCTGAAGGCTAAGTATTTTTACAAACCCTGATACAAATTTCATTTTAAGATTTAGACATGTCTAACTATAATGTGATATTAATTGGGAAAAGATGTAAAATAGTCAATATGTTTAGTGTAGCATTTTTTATTCATAATAAATAGTCAAATTTGGAATAAATATTTATTAGTGATAATATGAATACAAAAAATAAATAGATTTTTTCAGCTAGATGAATAACTAGAATAATAAAGTATAAATCAAACAATACTTGAATCTTAGCTTACAATAAAAATTATAATGCAATAAGCAGGAATATTAAAAAATGCATTTTATTTCACACAAGAAATTCTAATATATGTTTTTGAAAGCCTTGTATATGCTTCGGGAGCTTCGTATTCCTCTGCTGGCTCAGAGAAAAGAAATCTTACCCACACAGCACTGTATACTTGTTTACATATTAGTAAACACTACACAAGTAGACATACAGACGCTTTCATATGGAAGCCGTGAGGCGGTTCTCCGAGCCGCCCAGCACACGCTGGCCGACTAATCAACTACATGTGTCGGTAAAATGCATGAGTGGCATATTTCAACAAACATTCAGTCTGCGATTTTGGAATAAGTGATCATATGGCAAAGAGTGTAAGCTAAGAACGAGCTCGATCGCAGTGCGGTCGCGAGGACGAGAGGCTATTCTTAAATCAAAGAACAGGGTGTCGTTTCGTCAGTTTAATGCGAGCAGAGGGCGGCGGGCGGGCGTTAGTTCTGGAACAGCGTGCGCGTGAAGTCGATGTAGTCGAGCGCGTTGGGGATGGGCCGCTCCGTCTTCTGCTCCACGTACGGCTTCATGCGCGCCACGCAGTAGTCCGCCATTTCCTTCGTGAGGTTCTGTAACAACGTCAACTCATTACTGGACCTGACCAGTTCAAATAGACGTCCATTCTTTTATATGCATTTAAAGTTGGTTACACTTGTCGAAATCGGGTATTTTACATATTAATATACTATTTTCGGTTCGTTATTGAAGTGCTACGTTCTCAAGAGGGACAAGCGTCGACTCGGACGGGAGGGCACACGTACGGCGTAGAGCTCGTCCTTGGTGACGTAGGCGCGGTCCTGGTGCGCGGTGATGGCGCGGAAGGCGTTCTCGATCTCCTCCGACGATTGGACGTTCTCCGTCTCTTTGCTGATCATGAACGCCATGTACTCCTGTAGCGACACCTGCCCGTCGCGGTTCGGGTCCACCACGTCTGTAAACGTGACAGTGTCTTACATATCCTTGTCGAAATAATGAACCTTGCTGACCGTTGACTCTATGATTTTAAAGGCCGTATATTTTACATTTGACTATTTCAATGGTGTTAAAAATTATTCAATTCAAACTTGGTAAAAAATGTATACTAACTGAGTATGGCCTCGAACTCCGGGTCGGGCTGGCCCTCCTCCACCATGGGCAGGTCGTACCCGAGCGCCCGCAAGCACGACTTGAATTCGTGGTGGTTGAGGCGACCCGAGCGATCCTTGTCGAAGTGTTTGAACATCATCGAGAACTCTTTCAGCGCGTCCTCACTCACGCCTGTAAGAAACATTTCACATATTCTACAATATTGCAAATTATATAATGTACAAAGCATTATACACTACCCATACCCTTCGAAGTTTATACATGCATAAGATAAATATTGCATAACCAGTCGAATAGGTAGTGTTACTAACCAGAATGGTTCCTGGCCTGGATCTGCTGCTCGAGGTTGTGCTGCATGCGCATGGACAGCTGGTCGAGTTGGTCCCACTGCTGCGCCAGCCCCACCGTGCTGTGCTCCGTATATCTGTTGTCCAAGATCAAGTGCTCCTCCAGGGCCGCTCCTAATATACAATGACTTATTGTAAAATGAACGAACAATATGAAATAAATTTGTGTGTTGAATGCAAAATGTGTGTATTCAATTTTCAGACTAGAAGTCAGAATCATCTTTCCAAAGTAAATTCTATATTCGTGTTTATCATGTACGCCCCGGCAAGGCGCGGAGGCGCGGGGAAGCGGGACGCACCGAGCTCCTCGAGGCGGCGCAGGTCGGCGCGGCGCGCGCGCACCTCGCCGGCGCGCTGCCGCAGCGCCGCCAGCTGCTGCTCCAGCGAGCCCGTGCCCTCCATCATCGATGTGCTGTACAGTGCACGCACATTTTACACTCGTATTGACCGCAGCTACCAACGGATGCAGACTACATAATCATATTTACATAACAATGCACACGTAACGTATAAAATAAGATGATTTAACCAGATGTTAATTAAGATGGAACAAACAAATGTGTCTATATTATTATGTACAGTTTGAAAAGTCGTAGTTAGCGAAAATAATGCTAATTAGTATAACAACAAAAAAACTCAAGATTAAAATGTCGATATATTTCAATATATACAGGAGTATCATAATTAGATGACAACATGTACAGTCATAACTCAAACACAACATAGAAACACGTGAAGCCGATCAAATTTAAGGCCACATCGATGTACGCGGCACGTGGTCGCGCGGCGCGCCGAGAACGTTCTTATTCGAATTTTTTGAGTAATAAGTCGAAGTAATAATTCCAGTAATTCCGAATTGATTTTTTTATTATTCGAAAATGTATTTTTACTACTTGGGAATTAGTATTTTTTATTACAATTGCCATAAATTTTATAAATACGAGACAGTTTAAAACATAAAATAATATTGTGATTACGTATTGCTTAATTTAAGAACGTTTTTATGTAATGGCAACATTATCGGCGCGCCCGCGTGTGCGCGCTGTCGCCCCCTTACCCGTCCCAGCCGAGCAGCCGGTACCTGCACATACACGGCACAACAGTTCCATCAACTTTCATCTTCAAAATCACAAGTAACGTCGTGGGAGACACTGCCCACGCAGAGTAACTGGTCACGTCTCGCCAGCGGAAAGAATCTACTTCCGATTTCCAATCAGACTCAAGTCACTCAGGTCAAGTCGCAACACTATATTGAGATGGTAATTCCGTTTAATAGATTTGAGTGATATAACAGATGTATTGAACAATAGTAAATGATATTGAAACCGCTGCAATTAATCTACGTCTAACGATCGATCACTTCGTAACCTTTATAGACGTCCGTTTATAAAGTAAAAAAGATTTTTTTTTTCAACTGCAGTTGTGGGATTCTTAATCTTAAAAACACCACGTTTAATCTGCTCGGAATTTACATATAGGTAGGAGTAGCTACATTTTGAAGAACTTTAAAGCCACGAAAGTTATCTATGGGAACCTTCGTTAACAATGCTACACTGCGAATTGTATGATCTTGCGGCTCAAAAGCAGCTATAATAGTTTGACCAAGAGTGGACGAAGAGCGAGGTGCTCACCGGGTCTCGGTGAGCCACTGGTGGAAGGTGTTGGCGTGCTTGGCGAACTCCTTGCGCAGCTTGTCGTTCTCCTCCTGGCGCTGCGCCTCCTTCGTCAGCTCCACATCGCGCTCCGCTGAGGAGCGACGACAGCAATGTCACAAATCAGCCCGTATCGTATATGGATTGTCATATAAACGTTTATGTAATTTTGAAAACTAAACAGTGAAACGCTATAACGACATATTATTGATGTATTATTAAGTACTAGGGGTCCGTGTGGCTTACCGATGATCTTGCGCAGGTTGCGCCAGGTCTCCTCGAGCGCCTCCATGGTGAACCAGGTGTAGGGGTTGGCGCCCACATTGAACGACTTGATCTGCTTGTCCAGCGCCGCCAACGCCTCGAAGTCGCTTTGCGCCGACGACAGCGATGCCTGCCACATATTTACTGTTTATCTGACGATATTCCATAACGCTCTTGTATTCTCATTTAGGTTTTTTTTTTCTAGTTTAATGTTCAGTATACATAAAAATAAAAAAGATAATATATTTGGATGTTATCTAAATATATTAACCTGGAATTGTGCATGCGCATCACGAAGCGCCCTGATCTCTTCGATGGAGTTGCAGCGGACGGGATCGGTGAGATCCTCCTCGGCGTTCTCGAACCACGAGTTGAATGCTGAAGCCTATAAAAGTATATAATGTGTAACAGAAAAAAAATCTTTTTCTGTTGTGTTGTTACAATTAACATTCCGATTCTTTGTCCAGATTTCAGATGTCTTACGGAGTATTCTAATACTTAGTGTAAGCACGTGTTTTCGTTCTATACGTGACGTCCGAATCCCCAACGTTTAGATGTAACCACAGGTAGTAGGGAGGTCATCCCTACCTTCTTGGCGAAGGTAAGATAGAGCTCCTCGATCTGGCGGAACTGGTCCTGCAGCTGCAGCAGGCGCTGCTTGCGCGCGGCGCTGTCGGCCAGCAGGCGCTGCCAGCGCGCCAGCACGTCGCCGTGGCGGCGCGCGATGGCGGCGGCCTGCTCGTGCCCCGCGCCCACCAGCTGCTCGCGCAGCGACGTAATGTTCTGGATGCCCTCGTGCTCGAACGCCGTCAGCCCTGCGCCACATACGGAATCACTGTCGTTTTCTCTAAACGCCAGAACTTTTCACTACTACCGCGGTGGACGGTGCCGCGCGGATCCTACGGAAAAGTTTTCACCCAAACGGAATAAAGCGTCGCACGTACATCGAACTAATATCAATAATGATTCAACGAACTTCCATAACGATGATAGTATGGTATTGATTAGCAAACATCCACACCTGCGTCAAAGGTGTCCTGTTTAGTGAGCAGCGTCTGCACGGTGGACAGGTCGCGGCCGAACTCGTCGGAGCGCACGTGAGTCTCCTTGTCGGCGATCCACGACTCCACCACGTCGGCCTTCCACAGCAGCTGCAGGTAGGCCGAGTTGTCCACCAGCGCCGCCTTACGACGCGCCGCTAGACCTGTCAGCTTCTCCAATTTCGCCTGAGGATTGATATTTTCTATTTGAAATATTAACTTTAAAGGTTTTATCTATAAGTATATTCATACTGCAATAAAAATTAAATTAAACGAAAATACACTAATTCGAACCTTTTATTGAGTACATTTACCCAATAAATTAACATTTTCATATACAAATACTTGAAAAGTTGATAATAATATATCGATTTCTGTAGTCAATTATACTGTATTCTAAAGCTGCATTCCACTAAGGGTTTACAACGACTAAAACATTTTTGGCCGTTCCACATGGCTGCTGCGATCGTTACGGTCGCGGTGAACACGTCACTGATGACGTCATGACACACGCTCACGTGAAGCTCGCGACGACCATTTCAAGACCTGACTCGCCATGAGCGTTATCAGAATTAGAGGGTCTTTAAAACGTCAAGGCAATAACGATGTCAATATATTAATGTCGAATGTACTGCAGTGAGTATGTATACTGTGGCCATGAGTACTGTAACGATACCTGCAACGCATGCAGGCGATGCGACAAGGCATCCGCGTGCAAGTTGCCTTCAGCTAGCAGGCGCTCCCCGTCCGCGGTGAGGTCGCGCACGCGCTCGCCGCGAGCCGCCAGCTCCGCCTCCAGCGCCTCGTGCTTCTTCAGGAGGCCCTGCACCGCCGCCATGCTGTCGCCGACCTCGCCGACCACCACCAGCTGTTGTTTCTCACTATAATACAAGGTTACAAGTTACATTATAATTTACGATCGTCCAGCCCGGACAAATAAGGTACACATTATTTGCAACATCATAAAGTTTTGATTTATTAAATTATTTTGTAATTAATTAGTCGGTAACATATTGATTATTAGCCATTATACGAACATAAACATGTGCATAAACACACAAAAAATTCACTTGTAAATCAATCAGTTATTAGTTATACACAATCTTAAATAATTTCTTTTTAAGTCTGAGTTAGGGGTTTTTGCCCTTTATCACGACGCTGGGCAGGCGGGTTGGTGATCGCAGAGTTTAGCTATGTTCAGCAGTGGACGAGAATAGGCTGATGATGATGATGATGAAGTCTGAATACATTGTTTTAGATGATCATGTACCTTTTTTGGTTGTTTTTAAACTACTTACTTGTTAGTGAATTGAAATAAAAAGTGACGTTACGTCATCATATATATACCTATTACGTCATATTTTGGTTATCAGTATATACTAGTAATACTTCGTGAACATAATAGAATTAGGTCTGTACTTTTACTGGACCTATACTTGACGCACAGTACACTGACCTAATCCAGGCTTCTTCTTCATCGACCTTGGCGAGGAACTGCTGATAGGCGAGCGACTGTTGCAGCTTGGCCCCGCGCTCGTCCGCCAGCGCCTGCAGCTCGTCCCACGCCAGCCCCAGCGCCTTGAGCCTCTGCTCGATCTCCGGCACGCCCAAGTTGGACACGTCCATGAGTTTCTCGCCGGCCTCCTGTACGGCCTGGATGGCGGGCTCGTGGCTCGCGAGCTCCGCTTCGAGACGCTTGTGTTTCTTCAATAGATTTTGGACACCGGTCAGGTCGCGGCCGTAGTCGTCGGAAGCGACCAGGAGCTTCTTCTCCCTGTGAATATATTCGCATATCGATGTGACAAACACATGTTGAAGAAAGTAAATTGGGATTTGCCATGGCGAAAAATTTATGAAACAAAACAGAAAGGTGTTTCAACCAAAAAAAATGCAAAAATGTGACTTATACATTCGTACACATCCGCTACAGTAATGAGGGGATGTAGCGAGCGCATGGCAAACGGAGTACAGTGGTGAGCAACGAGCGCCGGCACTGACTTGATCCAGGACTCCTCGTCGGCGATGTCGCGGAAGAACTGGTGCAGCGTGTTGGCCTCGTGCAGGCGCGCGCGGCGGTGCGCGGCCAGCGAGCGCACGCGCTCGAAGCGCTCGTTGATGGCGGCGCGGCGCGAGCCGATGCCGGCGCTGTCGAACTGCCCCGACGACACCAGCGCGTCCGCCTGCGCGTTCATGTCTGCGCACACGCGCCGCTCTTACTCCACCGCGCCGAGTCGTGCGCACCAGGGTACAGTTGCACGAGGATAAGACGCAGAGCGACCTCCGCTCGCAGTGCGTCTTGTCTGTTTTTATTTGCTCCTACAATTTAATTTTCGAAACGAACTGGCGTCCCGCGCTACATGTAAATATTTCAGTAACTTGCCGCTGATCCTGTCCTCGTGGGCTTCGATATCGGCCTCGACGAGTTGATGCTTCTTCATTAAATTTTGAACTGAGGCCAGATCCTTGCCCGAGTCCTCGGACGTCAGCAGACTCTCGACCTAGTGCCAAATATAAATAATGAAATCATGTTAACTGTCTCGTTGATCGTGTTGGTTGGAAGTGCGAATGCAGATCGGGAGGTACCGGGTTCGATTCCCTGACCGAACATTACAAAAAAAAATCTATTTACATTTTCTAGTAGTGATTACGAGTTTGGATATGTGCCAGATGCATGGCAATAGGCTTACCACCTGTTCCATAGTATTCTATAG